>SNQJ01S0144545.1:0-20559 GCA_010110895.2 Picea sitchensis
ACTATAAATGTTTGGCGATTTTTTGTAAAAATATTCAAATTTCTAAGTATTTTATATAGTTTTTATAAAATTTTGGCGATTTTTAAGGTAAAATAATTTTATCCTATAGAATTTGGGCGAATCATTTTTAAAATAGCGAATCTCATTTTTTGTAAAATGCAGATTGGGTGAAGGTTCCTTAAAAACACAGAGGTGAGGAATTGTTGTGTGAAGGTTCCATAAAAACACAGAGGTAAGGAATTTATGGCAAGCCAATCATAGAGGTCATGGAAGGAATACACAAGGGTTAGAATACCCATAAAATTCATAGCAATTCAAGTCAGTCACAGAGATTGGAAGAAAAAAAACCCACAGAGAGAACCAAGAGGAATCACAGAGAAATACATGCACATTTCATTGAGGAAAGCATGTGAATTCGCTGAGGAATGCATGCTAAAAATTCGTTGAGGAATTCATGCCAAACTTTTGCTGAGGAAAGCAATAAAAATTGTTGAGTGCACCATGCAAAAGTAGAGAATAAAGACAAGTAAATGGTGTTGATTAATGAAGGGGGAAATCATAGAGGAAAAGGTTGGCGATTTTGTTGAGTTTTATGGGCAAAATGCAGAGGAGAAGGCTAGCAATTTCACTGAGCAAGAGAAGGAAACGCAAAGCCTTAGGGCTCTCCACAAAACGCAGGGAAAAGTATAAAACGTTGAGCACTAGTGTGAAGGGCCAGAGCTAGTTATCTCCTCAAATGCAGATATCCGAAGTAAATTCTCCGAGTAAGGGATCAAAGGTGCAGAGTTTAAATTTTTGGGTAGAGACGCAGGGTTTAATCTAAGTGAAGGCACCATCATTTTCAAGATATTACATGCTGGAAATCCATGAAATATTTTTTTTGTGTTGGAAGGTCAAAATTAAGTGAACATAGATATGAACAATGTTGTGAACAATAGACTGTAGCCAAAATTTAAGAGCTCTAAGATGGACTTGATTACCCTTCCTTACATCCTAAATTTACAGGAAAAAATAAAAATAAAAAAATTTCATCAATGCTATATCAGGAACCCCTTACGGATTACATAATTTCTAAAACCATATATACAATTTCACTTATTGCAATTACAAAATTTAGTGAGGAATACCATAATCAAAGGCGTCGAAGTCGAAGATGTTCTTCCGTGCTTGCGCTCCGTCCAAATCCCCACTTTCTAATCGTGAAGACTTCACCGATACCTCCCAGCCAAAGCTAGGGGTACTCTTCTTCCCCGTTAGCCCCCCGAGTCGCAAAGGGTCCATGCAAAAACACAACCAGAATATGCTAGCTCCCTGCTCACCTCACAAGGTAGAGCTACCATTATCTCTCTTTTTCGAGTTGGGTTTCCCAACTCTCACAAGTAAAACCAGTCAGAATTTTAGCAACATAACCTTAATCATAACATGTCCTTCCCCATTCCTCCCCTTAGCCATTTCTTTTATAGAATTTTTTCTTAGTGACCACTTTCCATTTGCACATTTAATTCGTTTTTAAAAAATCAATTAGGAATTACTCCCCCATACACTTGTCGCTCGTTCCCTTAGTTGCACCAATATATCCACCATTTAATTTAATCAAATGTGAATTTCCCTCACCCATCCTAAAAGCGCTCCTAAAATCACTCCTAGCATCCCTTTATTACCTTTATTTCCCATTTATGACTGACACCTTTCTAAAATTGATTTGAGTTAAAGTAGGAATGTTCTCTAGTTAGACTAGACTTAGATACCTTTCTATGCTTACACATTCTTTTTTTTGTAAATAAAATTGGATCCTTATGTTAATTCCAACTGAAATCTTACAAAAAAATTTGCAGCCTATATGCATACACAAAGATGCCCGCAGCACAAGGTAGGACTGATTAGGTTTCTCTTCATGGTTTTCCCAGAGTCCAAATTCTCGAGACCTTCAGATCAAATTAACGGTCAAGATTTCCTTGGGATCAACGGTCCAGATCCTCTCGCGCGTTTCACGATTTCGCATTTCGTGACTTCTCGACTTCGACAGAAAACTCCCTCCATTCTTCGGACAACCGATTTCCAAGTTCTCGAAATATTATCCCGACAGATCAACAGTCTAGATTTCCTTGGGAGCAAGGGTTTGGATCCTCTTGCGCCTTTCACGATTTCACGTTTCGCGACTTGGGCTGGCTACTTCCTCCATTCTTCGGACGCTCAATTGTCGAGTTCTCAAAATATTCTCGTGATAGATCAACGGTACATATTTCCTTGGGATCAACGGTCCCAATCCTCTCGCACATTTCACAATTTTGTGTTTCGTGACTTCACTACTTGGCCAAGAAGCTTCCCCCAGCTTCGGACACCCGGTAGCCGAGTTCCCTAAATCTTCTTGTGTCAGATCAACGGTCCAGATCTTCGTGGGATCAAGGGTCTAGATCCTCTCATGCATTTCATGATTTCACGTACCGCGACTTCGCGCCTTGGGCTGACACCTTCCTCCCTGCTTTGAAATCCCGATAACCGAGTTCCCGAAATCTTCTCGAGTCAGATCAATGTGATCAGATCGACGGTCCAAATCTTCTCGAGCACCAACGGTCCAGGTCCTTTCTCACTTTTTGCAACTTCACATCTTTGGGGAGAATCAACCACCATGTTGCTGACTCCTGATTGTCGAGATCCCGAAATAATCTATCGGCTGAAGATCTTCTGCGCTCTCTCCTGAGCTTCTGATCATTTCTGACTTGGAAGAGTTTCTAGGTGGATAGAGGTGACACCCCGTCCTGATGAGGGCCATCTAGCTGGGCAAGATCCTTGCATTGGAGCCAAAGGGGTGAGCTTTGGGCCTGCCTTGAATCATGGAGAATGATCTGTTGCATAGAGTCAACCCATTCATTGGCCAGTTTGTCTGCCAGTTTGTTTGCACTTCGCCGAATGTGTGAGGGGGTTAGAGTTAGGGAGGGTCTGAGAAGACCCTGAAAGCTGTAAAGAGGGCCAAGGAGGCACGAACTCGAAGTGATTTTACCTGAATCTCTGCCATTTAGTGTTTTTGTAGCCAGGTCTATTATGATTTTTGAGTCTCCTTTGATGATCAGACAAGTGAGGTTTAGATCTAGAGCCATTTGCACTTCATTGATGAGACCCCAAATTTCTGTTGAGTTGTTGGTATCACATCCGATGTTTTCTACAATGAGGCTTTGTATTTGGCCCAAGATGTTTGTTATGACCGCTCCATAGCCCGAGTGTCCTGGATTTCCTTTAGATGGGCCATCAAAGTTGACAAAGTTGACCTTATGGAAGCTTGGCGGTGGGGCGAGACACTTAGAGGGATTGAATACTTTTGAAGATAGGGGGGGATGATGAGGAGGGGTAGAGTGACCAAGCAATAAGCCCCAAGAGTTGAGGAGCGAGAGCTCACCTAGGTCGGTGGGGAAGTCTTCCTTGGTCCATAATTGTAGCTGAAGAGTTTCCTGGAGATGCAGGAGGATTGTGTTCTAGAGGAGGGTGGGAGGAGAGGGTTGGGAGTGAAATATTCTTTTGTTCCTCTCTTTCCATAGTTTCCAGACTAAAAAGCCTGGTAAGATTTGTCAGGTTCTGTTCAGGATAGGGATTTTGAAGGAGCCAGAGCCCCAATATCTGATGATGCTTATAATTCTATTTTTAACTCGTTTGGTTCTTCTAATGAACTGAGTGGCCTGGTTCCAGATGTTCTCACTGAGTAGACAGTTGTTGAGGAGGTGCTCCATGGTTTCAGCCTGGAGATGACATAGAAGGAAAATCGAGGGGCCAATGAAGACACGTCTTTGAATATTGTCCCAGGTTAAGATCTTGTTGTAGAGAAGGAGCCAGAGGAAAGTCGAGATTTTGGGCCAGCGTTTTGATTTCTATATTGTTTTCCAGATGTTATCTTTCTGAAGATTGTGGAAATTCTCCTGAAGAGTGTATCCCTCCTTAAGAGTAAAGATTCCATGAGGGGTGTATCCCCATATGAGAATGTCTTGATTTGTGCTTTTACAGATTCACCTTTGGGTTGTGGCTTGCTTCCAGTGTTGTAGGTCACAACTTGTTGCCACTTGGAGGTCTTGATGGGTAGATTTCCATATTCTCCAGGGAGAGCTGCTGGGGGTATCTGCCCACAAGTATTCCACTTTGAGAGTGGCTAGATCCCAAATATGATTTTTGTAGGATTGTAGATTTTCTTCCAGTTGAAGAGGTGGCATTTGCTGCCAGGAATCTGTCCAGAATAGGGCATTCTAGCCATTGCGAACTTCCCAGAAGGCATGTTCCTGTATGAGTGGTCGATTTTTCTAGGTTGCATTCCAGATGTTGGAGCCCTGAATTTTCTCCTTCATTCTTATAATTTGACTTTGTTTCGTATTTGGGGCATATTTTCATTTCCATATTTTTGCCCAGAACTCTGCTGGTGTTTTGAGCCATATACCAAATTCTTTCTCCCATGGTGCTATTTAATTTCCCAAGGTCCCTGAGGCCCAGACCACCAAAATATTTGGGCTTGCCAACTTTGTCCCAGCTGACTAGGGCCCATTTTTTGTTTGGGTTGTGTCCATGCCAAAGAAAGTTTCTTTGGATATTTATTATTTTCATTATGATTGATTGTGGGGCTGCAAGAGCTAAGAAAAGGTAAGTTAGGATGGCTTGGAGGAATGACTTTAAGGGAACGATTATGGCTGGAAGGTTGAGGGAGTGAAAGGTCCAGTTGCTAAGATGGTTGGTGATGGAGAGAAGGAGAGAGTCCCAGGAGATGTTTCTGGTTAGTGAGTCAGAGAGAGGGAGTCCTAGGTAGCGATAGGGAAAAGTACAGACAGGGGTATTCAGAAGTTGAGAAAGGTGTTGTTGGATTGCCATAGGAGTATTAAAAAAGAAGAGTTGTGATTTGGCCAGATTAAAGGTGGTGCTAGAGGCTTCACTGAAATTAGAGAGTATGGAGTTTAGTTTAGTTGCTTCTTGCATGGTGGGGGTGTTCATTAGAAACGTGTCATCGAAAACTTGGCTATGGGAGGCTGCCGGTTGTAACCCATGAAGAGGGATTCCTTGGAGGGATCCATTTTGAATTGAAGCTTTGATATAGCATCCTAGGCCTTCAACCATTATGACAAAAAGGAAAGGGGAGAGAGGGTCACCTTTCCTTTCCTTATTCCTCTTGAGGGGGAGAAGGGTTGAGAGGGGACACCATTGATGAGGATTGGGAAAAAGGTTGAGGAAATGAGGTTCATTATCCAAGAGATCCAATCCTTGTTGAAACTAAAAGCCAATAGGAGCGCTTTCATGTATTGCCATCTTAATTTGTCAAAAGATTTTGAAAGGTCAAGTTTTAGAAGCATACCTGGAGTACGAGTGATTTTGAGTGAGTGAATGATTTCATGGACAAGTATGACACTATCCATGATTTTCCTTCCTTCGACATATCCCGATTTCTCTTTGGAGATAATGAAGGGTAGAATTGGCTTGAGTCTTAGAGCTATGACCTTGGATATGATTTTGTAGATCACGTTGCAAAGAGCTATAGGTCTGAAGTTCTTCGGATTCATGACTCTTTCTTCTTTGGGTATTAGGGTGAGGAAAGTGGCATTTAGTGCTGGAATAACTTTGCCTGAGTTGCGGGATTCCTCCACCAGATTCGACACTTCCTCCCTCAACATTGGCCAACAGGAGTGGAAGAAGTCTGTTGTGAAGCCATCTGGACCTGGAGCCTTTCCTGTGGGTAACTCCTAAATAGACTGATCCACTTCTGCTTGCGTGATTGGTGTCATGAGAGCCTCATTATGTTCCTAGGTGATTATAGTTGGGATATTTTTGGTCACCCTTTCTATTGCTGAGGTGCGATCCATATTGGGTTCTGAAAGGAGATCTGTGTAGAAGTCTGTCAACTTGTGCATTATTTCTTTATGGGTTAACAGGGTGTTGCCTTGTGAGTCATCCAACTTCGTGATGTGGTTGATAGAAAGGTGGAAGAATTTGGTGTTTTTCTCTCCCTCGTTGAGCCATTGGACCCGAGATTTCTGTCTCCACAGGATTTCTTACTGCTTGTGTCTTTCTTCTAGTTTCTTTTTGATTTCACTCTCCTCATGCTACTGAGTGATTGTGTATCCTGCGTGAATGAATTTTCCATGAAGGTCATCTAGTTTTTGTTCCAGCGGTTTCCTTTCCTAGAAAATGTTCCCAAAGACTTATTTGTTCCATTTGTGCACCTGCTGTTTGAAATATTTGAGTTTTCGCTGGAAGCAATACATTTTTGTACCTCTCTGTGTTTCTACAGTGCTCCACCAGTGGCGGGCTAGCTCCTAGAAATCTGGATGGGAGAGCTAAAAATTTTCAAATCTGAAGGGTTTGAGATTGGGGGTGGCAATAGTGTCAACCCAGAGCTGAACCGACCAGTGGTCCGAGCCTGCCTTCGGGAGGATGTTGGAATCTACTAGGGGGCCTTCTAAAAGGAGAGTTTCTGATATGAGGAAGCGATCAAGCTTGTATGCTATTTGTTGGTGACCTGATCTTTTGTTGGTCAAGGTGTAGCTGCCATTGATGTTATCAATATCTACCAATCTGAGGTTCTCTATGAGTTCCTGGAATTTTGCGTTATCCTGCTCTAGGCACTTCCCCCCCCCCCTNGTGTGAGAATCATATTGAATTCGCCCCCTATTATCAATTGCTTACCCTCTGCTAGGGAAACTAGGTAAGACAAGCTTTGAATAAAGAGGTATTTGTCTTGGTTGTTCTGCGGTCCATAGGAATTTGTGATCATTCCCTCCTTGTCCAAACCGATGGGTCTGTTGTGCATTGTGATGGTGCATGGAGTGGAGAAGACTTGATCAAGAATGACTGTGGCAAGATTCCATAGGATGGCCAGGCCTCCTGAAGCCCCTTTTGAGTCCATTTGATAGGATTCACATTTGCGCCAACATATTTTGATGATATCGTCTGCAGTTTTCCTTGCACATTTTGTCTCTTGTATCAAGAATATATCAGGGTCTTCCATTTTGATGCAGTTTTGAAGAATCCTTTGTTTGGATCTTCCATTTAGGCCTCTGATATTCTAGGTGAGGATATTCATAGTTAACAATATGGTGGGTGGTAAAAGGAGCTCTTTGAGAGCCTATGAATTTGTCCTGAGTTGATCATATAGTTTCCCGCCTCCTTTATTAGCTGATGAGCCAATTTTCTGCCCCGTCGTTTGTTTTATTTTGGGTGTTTTCTTGGATATTGGTTTGGTTCTAGGCTGATCCCAAACCTAGATGTAGCCCCTGCTCATGAGTCTAGAAATACTTTGCGAAATTTTCTAAGTTGGTCTTCTGGTAAGGTTTAGAGATCCTTCTTGTTGAGTTCTTCTTCTAAAATGTCTAGGTTGATTTCTGCTAGGTCCTGCTCATCCATTTCCATCACTGTGTCTTCCTCTCTTTTTGGTTCTCTCCCTGAGACTGGGTGAGTCCATGGATCTGCTTGATTTTCTAGGGTTTGGTATTCTTGAGATGATTGATCTTCCTTGTGCTTGCTGGTATCTTTCACCCACGATCTTGTGGGGGTTTTACACCTCTTTTGCCTCTCAGAGGCGGCTAAGGGATTCAAATGAATTATGTTTTGGGTTATTTTTTCCATTGTTGGTTGTGGGCTTCTTCTATGCTTGTCTCCTTCAATTTTGAACCTGGGTAAATCCTTCCTTTGGTTTCTCTTCAGCTTCCCTCTTGGAGGGGGGGGGGAATTGAGAGGGCGGTCTCTGAAAATCTGAAAAGGTGTCCATGGTCATGGAATTTTTGACATCTGAAAGGGATGTGTTCATATTATATGGTTTGGGCCCATTCCCCGTCTTGGTATTCTAAGGTAACTGTGCCTGGGAGGGATTTGGACATGTTCATATAGACACATATTCTTGCATAAGAGGTGTATTTTCTTTGTTTGGTAGCTTCATAAGATCTGACATATTTACCCTGGTTATTGCCTATGCCCAACAAAATTTCCTCTAACCAGAACTCTTGGGGTAGGAAATAGACGCGAATCCATACAGGTGCGTATGCGAAGTTTTCCTTTTCTGGGTAGAAGCGGTCTATCCAGAAGCGTAGGTAGAGGCCAGCCGAGTTGCAGAAATATGGCCCCCCTTCAAAGATTGCGTCCTTGTCTTATAGGTTGTATAACATTATTGTAAATAAGCCTTTGGAGTTCAGCTGGAGCTCATAGTCTCCCTTGGGGTTCCACCACGCCTTGATCAAGCGAGATAGGTCCTTTTCTGAGGGCCAAAGACCTAGGAATTTTCTTATGAGGGCATGGTCTCTCATGAACTGTGTATGCTCCCCTATTCTGGTGGTTTTGATGACGTACCTGGGCACAACCAGGGCTTGAGGGATACATTTTCCAGGTATCCAGACCCAAGCTGCTTTTGGATGCGAGGACTCTACATTCGTGTTCGATTCTTTGCTTATATCCATTTCTTCCTGCAGATATTGGTCTCATAAGTACAGTGGTGGCTCAAAGGATGGTTGATGCTCTCGTGAGTTCTCT
The DNA here is from genome assembly GCA_010110895.2 of Picea sitchensis. Taxonomy (NCBI): domain Eukaryota; kingdom Viridiplantae; phylum Streptophyta; class Pinopsida; order Pinales; family Pinaceae; genus Picea; species Picea sitchensis. The sequence goes on from SNQJ01S0144545.1 coordinate 8,485, forward strand.
GAATTGTTGGCAACAAAGTTATGGTAGGAAGGGTCTTTCACCCCCCCTTCTATGCCCATTCTTCTGAGGTGGTCAGAGCCACAGGGTTATGGCGATCAACACATACAAAGGGAGTCAGAGAGGGTACGGGTAGGTGAAAATCGAGAGCATGAAATAAAACCCTAAAAGTTGCAGAGCTCCACCAACGTATCATTTATGCTTACACATTCTTGTTTGCTTTATTCCTTTCTTATTTTAATTTCTAATTTTGGTATTTACTTGCACAAGTGTATTAATCACTCCTTAGGATTTATTTTTATTTTCATTGATTCTTAATTTGATTTATTTCATCGCCTCATCATTTAATTTTAAAAATTTAGTTTTTAGTATTCACACTCACTTAGAATTAGGCTTAGTTAAATATTTATTTGCAAATGCCTAGACCCTCAGGGATTATGCTTAATAAATTCATTCTTTATTTAATTAATTAATCAATTAATTAATTCGGCAGGTGCTCAAGATTTAAGGTTTAACATTCGTTCAATTTTTCTAGGCCACCTAGATTCATTGACTCATTTTTTTATACTGCGATGTGCCCTTCAAGACACACTTTGTGCTCCAAGGGTGCCACTCACGTTTGATTCAAATTTTAATTACGTGACGTGCCCTTCAAGACACAATACGTGCTCCAAGGGTTCCACTCTCCTTTGACTGGTTTTTGTAGTTGTCCAACCCTTGGAGTCAATACTCCATTCAGGAGACCTTGTGAGAGACTAAGGGCCTCTAAGGAATAAGGAACCTACCTTATTACGTGCCCCTTAGAATCTTCGTGAACAACTATCTCAGTCTGCCCTCACGACATCATGGATCTCTCGAACTAGGTAATCGTTAACCTACAATTCAAGCCACGACGAGAGTGCTAGTAAGTTGTGGCATGGTTGCTGGCACACCTCTCCCTCAATATCTAGTTGTTGTGCATGGCCCCTTTACTCCTTATGTGAGTCTTATTATAAATAAATCGTCATCCTGCATCCATCAATGAAACATTGTCAATGATCCATAAACAACATCCTAATATACCCAATCATATGTCACATATGCATAAATAAAAATACCCAAACCAATACAGTCCACTCCCTTACTCGATCCAGAGTCCAAGGAGGTCCATTGATTCCATTAGCATCCTCAATCTGTCAAGTGTCCTGCACACTCTGGGGAAACTCATCAATAACATCAATCAATACATCGATATCAAATACCATAGCATCATAATCCATCAAATTCATCATAAGAATCCAAAAGAGAACAAACAACCATATACTAAAACCGGATCAATTGCACGCAAGTGTCCTCAAAGAGTAAGTCAATAACATGTGCTCACAAGAGAGGGATGTTACATACACCCTCTCTTGTTTTAAACTTCGTCCCAAAGTTTCAAAGTAAATAAATGCAGTAAATAAAGCATCTGACAAGATCTAAATGTATAATTGTCAAACAAATATGGAAATTGTTGGCACATATCATATGCGTTCTCCCAGGTAGTCGAGTGCGAAGTCGAACTACAATTGTCCCACTGGACCTTGACCTAATCGACTGTTCGACGTTGTCGTTGTCGAATGCGATGGTCCATAATGCGGATTGGCTTCGCCGTGAGTGCACCCTCTTCCGACACCTGCAAGGAACTCATGTCAATCACATGTGTAGGATCACTAACATAATGTCTCAAAACCGATACATGAAAAACATCGTGCATACGCCTCAATAAATCAGGCAAGGCTAGTCGATAGGCCATAGGCCCTTTCTTTTCCACAACTTCGAAAGGTACCACAAAACTAGGAGAGAGTTTAGCACCCTTTCCAAACTTGATCAAACTGATCTTGTGTGGTTTCACCTGCAAGACGACTCGATCACCAAATTCATAACTACGGTCAACATGATGTGCATCGACATAACTCTTATGCCGATATTGCACTTCTTTAATCCTTTGTCTTATCATTTTCATTTTTTATTCCATTTCTTATATTGCTTCTGGCCCTACTAGGACCCTATCCTCAAGTCGATCCCAACTCAAAGACGTATGACATGGTCTCCCGTAAAGAAACTCAAATGGTGCCATCTTAATGGTGCTCTGAAAGTTGTTGTTGTATGCGAACTCTACTAGTGGCAAGAACTTCTCCCAATGCTTTTGTTCATCCATCACATACATACACAACATATCTTCCAAAATTTGGTTCATTCTTTCTATCTTCCCGTCTATCTCTAGGTGATAGGTTGTACTAAATTTAAGTTGAGTTCCCAAGGCCTCTTGGAAACTAGTCCAAAATCGTCTTGTAAACACTGATCCTCGATCATATATGATCCTTTTAGGAACACCATGAAATCTCATAATATCGCTGATAAAAAATCTAGCTATGTATGGCACCTGATACATCATACGCACTGGAATAAAATGGGCACTCTTCGTCAGAGTGTCAACTACCCTGACAATCGAGTCGTGCCTCCTTGTCGTCAGTGACAATCCCAAAATAAAGTCCATCGAAATTATATCCCATTTTGATTCTCAAATAGCGTGTGGCTGTAGTAATCTAGCCAGATGTCTATGTTCAACCTTCACTTCATGACATTATAGACACCTCGCCACGTATCTAACTATGTCTTCCTTCATTCCTTTCCAAAAGAATAAGGGCTTAAGGTCTGCCATCATCTTTGTGACTCCTCGATGAGCCATGTACACTACTCTATGAGCTTCATTTAAGATCAAACTTCTCAATTCATCGTTAGGCGATACATAAATCCGATTATTATACCTCATTAATCTATCGTTGTCCAATGTAAACCCCTCAAACTTTGGTACCAACATGGTGTCTTGTCCGATAATTTCCTTAACCTCGTTATACTAGTCATCGTCGTGTTGTATAGTTAAAATATTTTATCGGAGATTCTTCTGAAGAGGTATCACCGAAAATATGCGTGGTCTCCGACTCAATGCATATACCACTCTGTTCACTATTCCTTTTATGTAGGTAATCTCAAAATTGTACTCACTAAAAAATTATGACCAACGCATTTGTCGCGGGTTCGAGTCACTTTGTGTAAAAATGTGTTGTAAGCCAAAGTGGTCTATTTTTAGTTCGAATTTATTTCCAATTAGGTAGTGTCTCCACACTCTCAGGGCATACACAATGGCCAATAACTCTAGATCATGCACTACGTAGGTCCCCTCATGCTTCCTTAATTTCCTTGAGATGTAAGCGATCACTCGACCGTCTTGCATCAAAACTCTGCCTAAGCCTTCCTTGGATGCGGCTGTGCATACCTAGAAGTCCTTGTCTATGTCGGGGAATTTTAGTATCAACACTGTCTTCAACAACTCATTGAGCCTTCAAAATTCTTCCGCACATTTCTCGGTCCATACAAACTTCTTATTTTTCTTCTGCAGTTCCGTGATCAGATTTACTATCTTCAAAAAAACTTCAACTAACTGTCGATAATATCCAGTTAACCCATGAAATTACGTACTTTTGGTATGTTCGTCGGCGTAGGCCATTCCATAAAAACCTCTACCTTTGTTGGATCCACAACGATACCTTCATCGAAGATAACATGCCCTAAATAATGAATCCTCGATTGATAAAAAGAGCATTTTGACAGTTTCCCGTATAATTTGTTCTCTTGTAAACACTGTAGTACCAAGCGCAAATGTTCATCATGTTCTTCCATCATCCAAGAATATATCAATATTTCGTCAATGGATACTTGAAAAAACTTGTCCAAGTATTCATGGAACACCCCGTTCATCAAGCTCATGAATACCCCTGGGGAGTTTGTCAATCCAAACGATAAAATGGTAAACTCGTAATGCCCGAACCTCGTCTTGAATGTGGTCTTAGGAATGTTTTCCTATTTAATATGTAGCTGGTGATATCCTGATCTCAAGTCGATCTTTGAAAACATAGTCGTGCCCTTCATTTGGTCAAACAAATAGTCTATTCTTGGCAACAGATATTGGTTCTTGATCGTTGCCTTTTTCAATTGACGGTAGTCAATACAGAGTCTCCACGACCCATCCTTCTTCCGTATGAAAATAACAAGCGCACCCCAAGGTGACACACTTGGACGTATAATTCATAGGTCTAACAACTCCTTTATTTGCATTTTCAACTCATGTAAATCATACATTGACATTCGATAAGGCATTCTTTCTATCTGTTCGGTTCCAGGTTTTAAGTCGATGGTAAATTCCACTTCTCTTTTAGGCAAAAAACCTGGTAACTCTTCTAGGAACACATCCACAAACTCTCGTACTACCAGAAGGTTTTCTAATCCTTTCGCCATGTCATTGTCGTTCAACGTTAGGATTTCATATAGCTTGCATCCATTGCACATGCTCTTCGTAGTTGTAGGGAAGAAATGAACCTTAGGGAAACTCCCTGGTTTCTTCCTAAAATCACTTGTCCCTGTCCCTCATCATATTTCAAACTCAACCGTTTCATCTTACAGTTGAATATCACATCATGCGATTCCAACTAGTCCATACCAATCATGATGTCATAAGATCCTAAGATCATGACGTACAGGTTGTACTTCGTTAAAAAATATCCTAGGTTGAGGTTACAGTCCGCAACCTTTCCTCCAACCTTCTGATTGGATCCCGAAGCCATTTCCATGTAGCTAAACTCATCCTATTCGAATGCCTTTACCTTAATTATTTTTAGCATTGCACCAGAAATAAATCTCTTTGTAGCATCGAGATCTATCAAAATACTAAAGGTTTTGTCAACGATGGTACTTGACATATTGAGAATAGTAGACTAGTGCTCGACCTAACAATTATTCACCACTGCACGAATCCAATGGGCCTTTCCCAAATTTTCTATTGTAGTTTGTCAGGCTAACCCGACTGCTCTGGCCCTCTCAACCGAACAATCACGTTGGTAATGTGGCTCTCCACAAGTTCATCATCTGGTGTTTGGTCCAGTACTACTAGTCCCCGAAGTAGAAGTTGTGGGCCCACCAGCCTGAAACCCTGGTTTGTTATGCTGAACAGGATTAAACTATTGTTGTCGCGAATGACATTGTTGCTGGTGTTGTGGTCCTCTGTAGGGATTTCGCTATTGAGGTGTCGGTCACCATGGTTTCTTGAAAGTGTATCCTCTCGGAGTACCTCGAAACCCTGATCAATTTATAGCTTGTGTCTAATTCTTATACGGACCAAAGATATACTACCCCGTCGGTCTTGCAGGAGTCCTGCTCTAACACTCACTGGTCAACTCTTCCTCAACTATGAGGGACTTTTGGACTGCATCGTGCAACGTCTGAGGCATTAGGATCCTCACTTTCACATGAATGTTGATGTTAAGGCTAAACACAAACTTGTTTACCTTCAACTTCTCGGTGTTCAGATGTGGATCATACCTAAGAAGCTCCATGAATCGGGCCTCATACTCGGGCACCATACAACCACCCTGTCACAAGGTGTTGAACTCATTGATATGGAACTCAATGAATTCCTCTGAAAAATAACTCTCACGAAATCTCTCCTCAAATAGTTCCCATGACACATATTCGATGACCATGTTCTATTGTGGTAGGAGCGTCTTCCACCATAGAAGAGCACTCCCCTTCAGCTGAAGGAACGCCATGAAGACTTTCATGGTGGAGGTGTAGTTACGAAGTGCTTAGCACATCGCTATGTTCTCCAATCATGCCTCGGTGGCACCCAAGAATTAGGGAAAATTTACCTTCTCGAGTTCTCTGTGAATGCTACCAGTACCTCTTGGGGTGCACTGTGGAATCTCAGAGGATACAGGTGCCCTAGCCTCATCTCTATCCAGACAGTTAATCAAGGCCTCAGACATCCTCTGAAAGGAACTCATCAACCCAACCACATCCCCCACAACAATCCTCTCCTGTCCAATGACTTAGTCTTCTCCTTGGGGGTTAGACCCCTCTGGCGTGGAGGCTACTGGAGGCGTCGCTCCTCCTCCCCTAGAACCACATCGTCTTCCTCCACGACATCCTCTAACCATGATTACCTACAGGGACACAATTCAATTTAATTAGTGATATATTATTAATCAAGTGTTTAATATAGTGGAAGGCGTAATGATCCCAAGTGATGGGGTTGAACCCTCTCTGATACCATATGTAACAACCCGTATGTTACAACTAGGAAGCAAAGCACAAAGGTAGATTTTTTTATTTTTTTGCATTAGTAAATTAACATCAAAACATAAAACACAACACATAATCAAACAACATCATTAATAAAAGAATTACATGTGTCTCATCGTCGTAATCAAATAACGTTGCAACTGACGCATCAACATAATTAGTAATGACACATAATCAACACATCAACACATTTAAATAACGACACATAATCAACAAGCAACATGAATGACGATGCAATATCAACTCATCACGGTTAATTGGAATCACCAATACTTTTAATCTCTCAACTCATCACGGTCAACTGGAATCATCAATAATTTTAATCTCTCAACTTATCACATCAAGATAATCATTAGATAACACAGGGATAACATGAGATAACATAATGATAACATAAATATAACATCAAGATGACATAAATATACTGCTCTCCCAACCTACCCTACAAGGTTAGGACCTCCAAGACACATAAGCAACGCTCAAGCCCAAGAATCATTCGATTGATTTTGACCATTTAAGGTCTCAGGGCTGGCGACTGTTCCAAGGAACAAGGAGGTGTCTACATCCCACTAACAACATAAATTCCAAAACTAACTATGCTAAATCATCAACATCAACGATAATCATGACACAATAATGTTCTAATAACCAATCACACATCACATAAATTCCAAGGTGCAAGAGGATTTAATTACTAATCAATCATATGACATAAGTTAAGGGGAAAGTAGTCAGCTTTATTTATTTTCAAGGCACAAAAGCAAAAATCTACTTTACTCCAAGGCACACGACTAATCAATTACTTAATTCAACCATAATTAAACATTATTTCCAAGGTGCGCGCATGATCTACATACTGAAATAATCATAAATCAACTTCATTACAATGCCCACAGTTATTCTGTTCATTTAGGAAATCATACATCAATGTAGTTTAGTGGCGAAATAGAATCTATTAAAATTCAAGACGCATGATTAATCAATTACTAAATTAAACAATACATCCACATTATTTTCAAGACACACGCGTGATCTGATTATTGAATTAGACATGAATCAACATTCCTTCCGGGGCGTAAGGGAATTCATTCGTTCAGTCATGTACTCGTTACATTTTTAGTGGTGCAAGAAGCTGTTGGATTTACTTCACACACACCTAGGATTTTTTTTCCTAAGGTTTTTCTTTGTTTATTAGTCATAATTAGTCATTATTCAATCTCCTATATTTTAGGGGAGAATATTCCACCTAGAGACTATTCTCTTTCAGTTGACACTTTAGTTTGACTAGTTGAGTTGAGTTTAGATGCTGCAATTGTTTTGTCACCATACAACATTGGGATCATCACCATGATAATGAACAATTTCCTTGGGATCATCACCAAATTGGCGCATTACCCTTGATTCCCTGATCTACTCCTCACTACTCTCTGTTCAGTCAGTTAACTGAAGACTAGTTGACTAGTTAACCCAGCTAGTTGTAAGTTCACTCCCGTAACTGCCTGAGAGACTAGACTAGGTGGCAGTTCACTCCTGTAACTGTTGGTGTGTGTCCAGATCACTCACCACCACTATGGTGCATTGGTTCTCCTCTAGTACTCACTCATTGAGTTATACAGACTATATCATGTGTAAATTATTCATTATTCATTACGGTTAATGAAAATTCTTCTATTGTTTCTCTCCTTCTTCTTCTTTCTCAAATTCTCTCTGCAAATGTGTGTATTATTGTTTATCTAGATCTATTTTGTGCAGGTTCAACACATTTACATGGTATCAGAGCCGACAGAGTACTAAGCAAAAGCTACACCAAAATTTTTTGCAGGTACAAAAGATTGAAGACAACGAAAAGATGGATTTCCAAAAAGAATTCATTCTTACACCTTATAACTACTTTGTATGGAAGCAGAAAATAGCCATAAATATCCAAACCAGAGGGTTGTACAAGTTAACCTTGAATACAGATACATAATTGACATCAACCATAGAAAAATCCCAGTACTTAAATTGCATGGATGAGGCACTCAAAAAAATTTGCAGTCTTATTTCTCCCGATCTCCTTTTTCACATATCTTCCTGTAAGAATCTCAATGAAAACATGATGATATGAGGGGACACATGATGGAGGTGGAACTTCTCACATTGTATCCAAAAATCTTCGAAAATATCCAAGATTTCTTTACAAAATTCAAGGATTTGTTGTAGCAACTCAAACCTTGCGGGGTTGATAAGTTGAAGGAGTAGAAACAAATGGTTCTCACCATTCTCTCCAAGCTTGGTCCTGAATTCTCTATATTCGTATCCACATTCTATTCTGTCAAATTTGCCTCTGGAGTCACCTGGAAGATTCCTTCTCTTGAGGACTTTATTGAAGCCCTTACACAAGAGTAAACCAAGCTCATCAAAATGGGAAAAATCAAAGGCCCAAAGGTGCATGAACTCACTATGCAAGATGGTAGCCACAAATATTAGAAATCTAAAGATAAAGACAAAATGAAAGCTCATGCACATCCGAATTAGGAAGGGTACACAAAACCCTTCACCGATGCCTCCGGATCCAAAGGGGAAAAGGGAAGAAAAGGGGAGAAATGCACGTACTGTCACAAATGATTCCATCCAAAATCCGCATGCATGAAAAAAAAAATATATCTGATGTCTCAAATACTTCAGAAAAACTACCTTGGAGATCGCATCCCTGAGGGTGCCAAGAAGAAGAAGCCAAAATATCAGAATTCCAAGAAAGGCAATTCTAGCCATGCCTTGATTTCCATCGACTCGTCTCCCAATGCTTGGATCGTTGATTCAGGAGAATCAAATCACATGGATACCTCAAAATTAGTATATTCTTCATTGGATGCATGCAAAGGTCCTCCTATTCTGATGGGGGACAACTCTTCTATCGAAGTCACCGACAAAGGAAGGATTGAACTCACCAACGGAAGCTTCGAGAATGTGTTTCACATTCCAAAACTTTTCGTCAACCTTCTCTCTGTGTATCAGATGACGAATTCTGGCACTATAAAGAAAATCATATTCACACAAAATTTTGTGGACATATATGACATGCAAACCAACTCCATGGTCGTTACCGATGAGGTAAATCATCAGTCTAGATTGTATACATTTTCTGAATCCATTGAACCTGATTCTGCTTTATTGCTTACTCATGTTGATGAAAGTAGTAGGATATGGCATGAAAGGTTTGGACATTTGAATTTCATATACATGCAACAACTTAGAAAGAAAATATTGGTTGATGGTCTACCAGACATCCATTTCTCCAAGGGAGTGTGTGATGGATGTGTTCTCGGAAAACACGCTGAAGAGAAATTCGACAAAGGAAAGTCTCAGAGAGCTTCTACACCTTTAGATCTGATACATAGTGACCTTATGGGTCCTTTTCCGCATCCATATATCAGAAAAGCGAGGTTTGTTCTCATTTTTGTTGATGATTTCTTACGTTTTACATGGATCTACTTTCTTAGGAAAAAATCTGAGGTCTTTCAACACCTCAAAGATTTCAAAGCCCTGGTTGAGACACAGTCCGAAAAGAAGATCAAAGTCCTCCGAACTGATAATGGGAGAGAGTATGTAAATCATGAGATCCATAATCTTTTCCATGAGACAGGGATTCAGTTGCAACACACAGTTCCCTATACTCCACAACAAAACATAGTTACTGAGTGAAAAAACAAATCTCTAAAGGAGATGGAATCTTGCATGATGCATGCAAAGCCACTACCATAGAGACTATGGGACGAAGAACTTAATTGTGAAACATACATACAAAATAGATCTCTCCATAGATATGTCAAAGATAAGACCCCCTACGAGGCTTGGAGCGGCCTCAAATCGGAAGTAACCCACTTTCGCATTTTCGGTTCACGTGAATGGGTCCAGATTCCTTTTGAAAAGAGGAAGGCACTTGATCCACATAACACTGAGTGTATTTTTGTTGGATACCCCGACGGTGTGAAGGGATATAGACTTATTGATATTTCCTCGGACCAACTCATCATTGAGTGAAGTGTCCAATTTGAGGAAAGTGTCTTGCATGTACCTCAGCAGCCGCATGCAGACACCTTCATTCTTCCACCTGTCCAATATGATGAGCATGTACATGTCGAATGTTCTTTAGATGAGAGTTATGATTCAGAGGGCTCAAATGATTCAGATTCAAATTTAGTACAGTCAGATGCAGAGTCAGAGAATCCAAATACAGTTGCAGAGCCAGAGCAGAGGCCCAAGTGGGCACCTACTACTCTTCAAGATGCAAGGGATCTCATTTTTTATCTAGCCGATACTAGGAGGAATCGATCTGATTTCAAGGAGCCTCCTATTGCACTCACTGCCACTGAACCATTGCCTTCCAGGCATCTTTTCTTATTTCAGTCTTCAAATCTACAGTCTTATGGCGAGGCTGCTGGAAATCCCTTTTGGGAATCCATCATGCAGGAGGAGTACAACTTCCTCCTCGAGAACCAGACTTGGGATATGATTCCCCTTCCTCCTAGGAGGAAACTTGTCAGATGCAGATGGTTCTACAGTACCAAGAGAGTAGCGGATGGACATATTAGAAGATACAAAGCCAAGCTTGTCACCAAAGACTTTCAGCAGGTTCATGGTATTGACTATGATGAGACCTTCGCTCCAGTAGTGAAGATGGATTCCATATGATTGGCACTTTCCATTGCGGTAGCCAAGGGATGGGAAGTCCATCATATGGACGTGAAGAATTCATTTCTTCATGGTGATATATCTGAGGAAATCTACATGGAGCAACCCCAGGGATTTATGGAAGACTCATCTTTGGTTTGTCGACTGAAGAAGTCCCTTTAGGGACTCAAGCAGGCTCCTAAGGAATGGTATGCCAAGATGGATTCCTACCTGTTGTCACGGAACTGTGTACATTGTAAATCAGACCCAAATGTCTACATTCTTAGGACGGCTGATTCACTTCTACTTTTAGTTATGTATGTTGATGATTTGTTGATCATCGGTTGCTCGACTTCAGCGATTGCTGCAGTCAAGAGGATTCTACATGACAGGTTTTTTATGACGAACATGGGTCCACTACACTTCTTCCTTGGACTCAAGATCACTCACGATGCATCAGGCATCAAACTATCTTAGGCCAAGTATGTACGAGATCTCCTTAAGAGATTTCACATGACAGACTGCAAGTCTACTCCGACTCCTTTCCTATCAGGAGTCAAACTTGAGGATGGCGGGGAGACTCCACTGGTTGAAAACACACTGTACAGATAGCTATTAGGGATCTTGTTGTATCTCACACACTCCAGACTAGACCCCTCCTATGAAATTGGTGCAGTTTCTAGGTTCATGAAAGAGCCACATGAGCTACATTAGAAGGATGCAAAGTGTATCCTTCGATACATACAAGGAATCATCACCTTTGGGATTCATTATGCAACAGACTCTACATTAGATCTCATCGGGTTTACTAATTCTGACTGGGTTGGCGATAACACTGATTGCAAGTCCCCATTTGGTTACTCACTCAATCTTGGTTCCGGGCCTATCTATTCGTCGAGCAAGAAACAAGTTGCCATTGATCTATCTTCAGCCAAGGCAAAGTATAGAGGGGTAGTTAAAATAACCATTCATGCTATGCGGCTACAAAATTTTCTCACTGAGTTAGGCATTCAGTTTCATCGGTTTATTGTCATATTGTGTGACAACCAGAGCACTATGAAGTTCTACAAAGATCAAGTTCAAAGGTAGTGAACGAAGCACATTGAGATCCACATGCACTACATCCAGGACTTAGTACACAAGGGGATCATCGACCTATAGTTCTGTCCTTCAGCAGAACATATGATATACATATTCACCAAGAACTTCACTAAGCAAAAGTTCCATTCTCTGCGAAGTCGTCTTGGAGTGAAGGACACAATTACCTAG
>SNQJ01S0144546.1:0-24249 GCA_010110895.2 Picea sitchensis
TAAGCATAGACAGCATCATAAATCATTGAACATAAGACATAAACACAACAACTTGATAAAGGAGTTCACCCCACTCCGGGCTACATCTCCTGGTCCAGCCTCCAAATGGATCTTTTATATTAAATTTCTCAAAGTGCTTAAAACCAAGTCTTACAGTGCTCAAATCAACAAAATGATTGCTCCAATGGCTCCGTAGCGTGCCAAAACCCCTGTCTAGGCTCTGACGGCACCTGAAACGGTCGAAAAATGAAGAAGATAGCCTCCTTTGAAGTTCTCCCCTTCAACTATGTTGTCTCTGGTTCTACAGAACGCACCCTTGCTCTCCAAACCTGGCACACACGCTCATTTAAGCGGAAAAACCAAGACACGTACACAACCGCGCACCGGTCCAAACCGTAGAACGGTTAGGGCGCCTCCAGCCCTTAACCGCCTCGGCACTGGGTCATATGGCCCATGAGACCTTGGGCTGGGCGCAAAAATGGTTGAACTGTTCAAACCGTGCAACCGAAATATAACTCCCGCGCATTTCTTTAAACCATTGGTATATACAAACTTTACGGGTTAACTATTGGTCATACCCCCGCGCACATACAATAATACGGTGGTTATAAACTTTGGGTTTAAATGTTACCGCGCACGCATATGTTATATTACATATGTATTATGGTATAAACTATGGGTCGGGGCTAAGCCCCGGCCCACCCCCCTTCCAATTAATACAATTTTCAAACTCAAATAAATACTTTCCCGCCTTTCAAACAAGAAACATATAGCGGACAGTTGGCTAGCGGATGTTTGTTAAGCCTTTGCAATGGGGGGAGGTCCCGGGATCAAACTTCGCGGACTCCCAATGCCTTTTACCCAAATACAACCAACCGGAGAGTGACACGTGGCGCCAATGGGTTGGGCCACGTGTCCCAACCTTATACGCTGCTAATGAGACACGTGTCAACATTACATTGGATAACCATCATCCAATACAAACACGCCACATCATTAATGTGCCACGTCATCAAGATGGTACGGCCCTCCACGTGGCCGTACGGACTGTATGGACAGGTACAGTCAGCACCCCAATTTTGACCTGTTTGACTTGGCGGTAAAATCGCGATATCTCCTCCATACGGACTCCATTCGCGAAAATAAATATACCGCCGGAATCGGGAAAACGAGACGGACGCAATGGCACTATTTTCGTCTCAATCCGAGTACTTTGAAAATTGAGCAAATTTTGATCCCCTGATCATGCAGTTAGCCTTTCTTCTTTGGAGTTTCCTCATGTCGCGCTGAATTTCTCACTGCACTTAAAGTCTTTGTCTCGCAACAAATCTCCCAGTACTTTTCTACTGTGTCGGAATTCTCCGTCGCGATTTCCTACCGCAATAAGCCTCCTATCGATAGTTTCCATCATTTTGAGTTCCCCCACTGCACTGAAATTTTCCATCATGCCTTATTACCACATTGTGGACTCCTGGGAATGATTTTTCATGTCATGCAAAGTTCTGTGACTACATGTTTTACAATCTCTGTGAAGCTCGTCATTCTTGGTTTCCACGTAGAGAAGGTGTTACCCTTCATTACTATGCACATGAGGCAAATATATACTAGCGTTACGATAATGTCCCAAAGCCTAATAAAGAAGGCGAGAAGTGGTCTAGCTATGAGGTTTGATCCTCAAGACCTAGAGTTAATAAACAGAGATCCAGAAATCAAGGCATCTTTTGAATAGGTTGGATGTATGCATTTTTGCAAAAATATCAAAGGGTACAATGTGAAGTTGGCTGAGCAGTTCACCCTCAATTTTACTGGGTTTTGCGCGATGATTGCGAGAATCACATTTCGAGTGACAAAGGAAACTTTGTCAGTTGCGATGGATATCCCTCCGCGTGGTGAAAAATAGGTTAAAGGAATGCCTTTAGAATTTTTTTTCTATGAATACTTTATCAAGCCCAAATTCCTAAATGGGAAAATTGGAGCTGACATTCCAAGCCAGTACCTCAGGGAGCCTTTCCAAAAGATCCTAAAGGTTATCAGAAGATATTTCACCTGTGAACGAAAGTTTGACAGAGTCTACCCATATCACATCAAGATGTCGATGCACTTCATAGGGAAAAAACCTTTGAATCTATCATTCTTCTTACATCAAAGCTTGGAAAATTTGGAAGACAAGGTCCAGGCTAAGGTTGACCAACCAGGGAACAATTTATCCAATTTTTCGTTAATCAATTTGTTGGTGGTCAAAGAATTGAGAGGTTTGAAAAAACACTGCGATTCATTTTTTATTTCGACTAACATCCCCAATGACCCCAAGGGAGACATTCCTCTATCTGCGAGGGAAACAACATTCCACAGTGCAGGGGCAAGAAGGGAAGATTTCAAGGGTAAAGGAAAAGGTAATAAAAGACTCGTCATCCCACCAGCCAGCACCCTAGAAAAGAGGCAGTCTAAGGTTGATTAAGAACCCCAAGGAGATCCAAGCTTCTAGTGAACCGTGCATCCAATCTATTGTCGAGAGATTACTCATGCGCATCGTTCATCTAAACCCTACTGAAGGTCCAAGCATGAGAATCGGTGAAAGGCAGAGGAAGTCAGGTGATGAAAACGTGAATGATTAGGAGTCATCACAGTAGTTGAAGCAAGCGCAACTTGCTATTGCTGAAATGTATCAAGAAAATAGAGAATTAAGAAGACAACTGGCATAAAGGAATATTGAGGCACCAACATCGTAGAGTTGAGTAGGGAATGCAAATTGGCTCAAAAGATAGCTCAAGGAGGCACAAGATGTAATTATCTAGCTCTGGGAGGAAAATAGGGTGTCAAAAGAAAGAACCGAAGAGCATTTCAAGGAATGGACACCATCCATGGATAATGCTCACATATCTCTCGCCAGCTCTCAAGAAAAACTGAAAGGAAATGTGGTCTTGTGGAGACAAGTGAAGAATCTGAAAAAATAGAACTGGTCTCTTCGAAAAACACTCCGATTTTTAAGGTTGCAGGTGAGGCCAAAGGAATGAGTGAGACAGACCCATTTTGTCTTTTTTGATCGTGGCATGGAATATTTATCCCCGCATATCATGTTTCATGGCAGTAATAAGAAGTCTAACGTGGCACCTGCGCAGTGAATATTCATCATGCAGATGTTGTAAACTTACCTACTGACGAGGGAAGGTGTAAGTGAAATGCATGCCATTTTTGGAAGAGATGCATGGTCTCCCAACCATTGTTTCCACCTGGATTTGCACGAGTGACTGCAAATGAATATTCGCTACACCAACTCACCATGGGCATATTGCATCTAGTAATTGCACAACAACAACCAGATCCCGTTATACAAAGGTGATAGAGTTTCCAACAGTACGCTCGATTACTCGGGTACCCGTTGAAAGAAAACATCGATTTATCATAACCTGGTGATCGAATCTTACTCATGACCGAATCTCACTCATGACTGAATGATTCAAACAACTGCGTGGGATATGTTACGATTGGGTGCAGTCGGGTTTCTATTTTTGGTAAATTCTATTGAAAACATTGTCTTGGGGAGGGGGGTAACCGAATCCAAGTTTCTAGGGGAAAGTAGTTCGAGGCATAGTATCCCAATTGGGAGTTATTTTTATATACATTGTACCTTTTCGATGTAATTTGGTTTGGCAAATAAGTGTACACAGAGGACTCTTGAAAGTAATCTTTGAATCTGAATAGAAATAACAATGCAGAGGTTCTAAAGCTTTAACGAAAAATATTTTAATGGTAGTGGTTTGATGTATTGTGATCCTATCTCTGTATGTACTTCCTGTTTCCTTTAAATTCATGAGTGTTCCCTTTGTTTAAATTCGAATATTTGTCCAATTTAAAATTCATCGCGGGGTTCTTTAGACTCAGCCATTTAAACTCTATGTTTTTCTTCCAAGTAAGTTAGAAATCACCTTTAATGGTGCTCTGGTTTGATTTATGTCCTCCTTTCTTCCTCCATACATGATGACATTTAAATTGAAAGAACATCTCCTATTTATCCTTTATCCTCTCAAACTTTCCTTAACCGGTCATTGATTTCTCTCATTTTCATAAGGTTGACTCCATATCCCAAAGTTTTGTATTTCCTTTCCAGCGAAACCAGAAAAATTTCTCAAACATTAAATCTAGCCAACAATCCAAAGTCATTATCTATCAGATATTAGGTCTCAGAGAGAGCCCTCTCTATATTGGAAAGGTCATTTTCTAGTCTTAAAGTTGGTCTGTAGGTTACCTTGGTAGTTCGTTGCTCTTCAGCCCAACAATTTACCAAGTGCTAACATATTGGCGTCATTTTCGGGGATGAAATTGAAAAATTTCCTTGGGAAAACGACTAAATATGTACATTTTATCCCTAAGGGTAACAGTGGGTCAAAGACCTATATTGGCTGAAATTTGTTTTACCCCGATGACTTCATTAAATAAGACCAGTAGCATAGAGTAGTCAGAATCATAAATCTTGGCTCCTAAGAAAGTTTACACTAGGGAAAACCCTGATCCAAAGCCTGCAGCATCTGTGCCTTATCCTAAAAAACTTATGCACAAAGGAAAGGAAAGGATAGTGGACCCTTTATATTACATGGACTTAAGCCTATCTTTACCTAAAGACGGAGTAAAAAACATTGACAACCTTGACTTCGATTTACTATTTGAACAAACTCTGTTTAGGTCCATATCAGAATCCTATTTGAATGAAATAATTTTCGATGAGAAAAGGTTCCAATCTTTGATACCAACCAACCCCCCGTGAACTGCCATAATCTCCACTCAGACCATCCAGCCAGTGAAAATCCCTCCTAGAGTCATGGCTGCCAATCTTTCCCCTCTCTCCTTGCTGACCTAATTACATGATTTTCCTCAGAATTAAAATCATAGAATTAAATTATATGATGTCGAAGGAAATGCTTCAGCCCAAAAAAACTTAGATTGGTTTAATGATTTTGTTGACCTGAAGAGGTATATCATGAGGATGTGAAAATGAGATTTTTTGTGCAGAGTCTCTCAGGGGAGGTCAAAAAATGGTTCAAGGACCTTCAAGCAGTGAGCATCCCTGATTTTGCAACTTTTGAAACATTGTTTCTTGCCATATGGGGAGATAAAAAGAATCCTCTCAAGTTACTAACTCAGTACAACAACATAAAACTATCACAAAATGAAACATTGCAAGAGTTCTCGACCAAATTCATGAAGGTTTACAATTCTATTCCCACAGAAGTCAAACCTCCTCCGGGAGCTTCCCATCTTCAATATGTTGATTATTTTGACAATGAGTTTGCCTTGTTGTTAAGATAAAGAATATTCAATGCATTAGATGATATGATGAGCAACGTTATTGAATTCAAAGTAAATCTGATGGAATCGAGAAAGATCAAATATAATTTCGACAAAAACGAGAAGAAGACCCAAGGGGATGAGCAACCCTCTATGTCTCAATCATCAGATGAAAAATTTGACTTGATGATGAAGACAATGGAAAGACTCATGGAAAGAATGTTTGTGGAGAACAAGCCTGTCACCGGGGAGAAAAATGATTTCCAACCCATAAATCAAAATTTTTGAAGAGCCCCAATTCCACAGATCAGGCAAAGAGACCAGAGAGATCAAGATGATTAGAATATAAGACCTCCTTTCCAAAAAAACTATGCAAAAAAAGACTTTGATCAAATATTCAAATACCAAATGCATTGTTGCGATGATACAAAAACATATGTGTTCTTAACAAAAGGATAGCACGGTCAATTTATGGATGCGAATGACGAGTTTATGTTGGATAATTATTATATATTGCCATCAGAAACATAGGAGTTTAATAAAGGATACCACAATGCTATTATGCAGTTTCAGAAATAGTATAACCTCAGAAGTAAAAAGGTGCCTGCAGAGCTTCCAAAGGAAAATCCCACAAGGGAACTCCAGATGAAAACTACTTCTTCAAGCCAACTAAAGAAAGATAATGTAGTAAGGGATGTAATAGAGAAAGGAAAATCAAAGGAAGAATCCCTAAATAAAGCGCCCGAGGAAAGAAATGAAACGGTCGTCAAAGAGGTATAAAAAGGTCCTCCTTTTAATTTTGAAAGCAAAATGGATAAAATCAAAATCTTTTTTCTGTTCAATGAGATGATCAAGAAGGGAGAGTATAGAAATCAGATCATTAAAATGCTAAAGATGGAAGAAGCTCCTGACACCTTGAACATACAATATGACCACCCTGCCATCGTGTTTGGCCCACGCATAGAAGAAAGTGGTGATGCTGATGATGTTCCTCATTTCTATGTTAGCCTTAAAATTCATGACATGACCTTACATAATGCCATGATAGATTTAGGTGCATTGCATAATCTCATGCCCAAGGTGGTCATGGATGAGTTAGGCTTGGATGTTATAAGACCTTATAAAGATATTTTCTCTTTTGACTCAAGGAAGGTGAAATTCTTGGGTTTGATCAAATATTTGGTTGTATCATTGTATCAAATCCCATCGAAAAATATGGTCATCAATGTGGTGGTTGCTAACATTCCCCCAAAATTTGGCATGTTGTTATCTAGATATTGGGCTACAAAATTAAAGGGAACCTTGCATATGTACATGTTGTATGCTACTATCCTTGTTTTTGTCCAAGAAAGGAGATTGTACAGAGAGGTGTTTCTCAAGTACATGGTGAGTATCAAAACCCAACCAAATAATCATCCTATATACTATGTTGACACTGAAGTTGGCTCCTCTAAATTTTATAATAACTTGATTTTTGAAGAGGGGAAGCCAACGACTATCATGATTGTCGAAGAAAAAATCGAACATCGAACAGAGGAAATTATAGATCATAGAAGAAACACGTAAAATGAAATGTGGAATATGAGCTCTGATGGAGATGTTAGTAGGGAAGGAGTCGGATCTGGTGTGTGGATTAACCCTCCCAAAGTGGGTACAAAACTCTGTTCTTACAAGCTCGCCTTTGATTGTACCAATAATATCGCTGAATATGAGGCACTAATATTGGGTTTGAAGACTTTAAAGGAATTCAGTGCTAGAAGGATAGTTGTACATGGAAATTATGAGCTCATCATTATCTAGGTAAAGGGTATATATCGGTCCAAGCATCCTAGATTTAGAGCATATAGTAATTTAGTGTTTGATCTCCTTGAAGGGTTTTCATAATACAATTTTTCATTCCTAGGGGGAAAAATCAAATTGCAGATTCTCTGGCTACTTTAGCTTCGGTGTTCAAAATTCCAATTTTTCCAAATAAGAAGTATGAAATTGAAGTCAAACACAGGCCCGCAGTACCCGATAACATTAAATATTGGCAAGTGTTTGAAGATGATAAACAAGTAGAGAGATTCCTCCAAATGAGTGATGAATTTGCTAATGTGAATATTGATGATGAGTGTTGTTGTGAGGAAAATGAAGACGCAACTGTGTTCAGCAACAATTACCTTTTTCAAAATCAGATAGTTAGAAGGGATATAGTGCAGCTGAAAAACAACATTATCCCTAAATGCTTGGTCCCATTAGAAAATTTGTTTAACGAAAATGATGTAGACAAAAATCCTAAAATCACTGCGAATGATTAGGATATAGAAGATTGCAACATCGGTACTCAAGAAAATCCTAATATCTTCAGACTGTAAAAAACACTCAGTCCATATATCAAACAAAGATATATCATCCTTATGAAAGACTTCCCTAATGTTTTTGCATGGAGTTATGAAGATTTGAAGGCCTATGACAATAGAGTAATTTAGCATGTAATTCCCATCAAGAACAATTAGAAACCTTTCAAGCAAAAGTTGAGATGAATCAACCCTCTGTTGTTGCCATTGATTGAAAAGGAGGTAAGAAATTATTTGATGCCAAGATTATTGTGTCCTGAAGATTTTCCAAGTGGGTGGCTAACCTTGTTCCTGTCAAAAAGAAAAGTGGTGAAATAAGATTGTGTGTGGACTTTCAGAATCTAAACAAGGTGTATCTCAAAGACAACTATCCACTTCCTAAGATGGATTACATCCTATATAAGGTGGTTGAATCTTAGAAAAGGTCGATGCTTGATGGTTTTTATGGATACAACCAAATCATGGTACACCTAGATGATCGGGAGAAGATATCCTTTACAACACCTTGGGGTAATTTTATGTATGCAAAAATTCCTTTCGGGCTTATGAATGCTAGAGCAACATTCCAAAGGGCCATGGACATAGTTGTTTCCAATGAGAAAGATAAGTTTATCATGATTTACTTGGATGATATCACTGTGTTTTCGGATTCGGATGATCAACATCTCGAACATCTAAAGAAGTTTTTCCAAAAATGCAAAAGGTATGGCATCTCATTAAATCCAAAAAAAATCAAACTTTGGGATGCAAGAAGGAAAATTTCTTGGACACATCATTTCAAAGGAAGGCATAAAGATAGACTCCAGCAAAGTGGAAGGAATTTTGAAGATCAACAATCGCAAGAGAAGGAAAGAGGTGCAGTCTTTCCTAGGAAAGGTAAATTTTCTGAGAAGGTTCATTCCCAACTTGGCTGAGATTATAAAGCACATAACAATGTGCTCAGGAAAGGTAATGAAATAAAATGGACTCCTGAAGATAGGAAGTTGTTCGAAGATATTAAGGTGGCTCTAACCAAAGCTCCAATGTTAGCCATCCTAGATTTTGCAAAGGACTTTATCTTATTTTCCTTTGCCTTAGAACACGCCATCGTTGGCATTTTGTTACAAAAGGATGAGAAGAACTTTGAAAATCCCATAGCTTATTTTAGCAGGACATTGAGAGACTCCCCACTAAGGTGTGAAATCATGGAAAAACAAGAATATTCCTTGGTTAAGGCCCTAAAGGAATTCATAACTTATATATTTCATTCCCATGTCATTAATTATGTGCCTAGGAATTCTGTAAAGTATATCTTGACTCAATCAGATCCTGAAGGAAGAATGCACAAATGTATCATAGTAATGTTGGAGTATGACCTCCAAATCAAGCCTACAAAGCTGATTAAGGGTCGAGGGCTTGCAAAATTGATGGCGCAGAAAAATTGTGATGTTTTGGGAATCAATTTTATTGTTGATCTGTCAGAAAATCCACAAGAAGAAACGGTCCCGCAGGTATCTCAGAAGTTCATTTATTCTCCTTGGTACACTGACATCTTTTATGTGTTAATAAATTTACAAGCTCCTCCAGGATTGATAAAAAATAAATCTATATTTTTGAAGTTAAAATCCGTTAAGTTTTGCATTCTGGAAAATTCTCTATATTGGAAGGATCAAGGTGGGATATTACTAAAGTATTTATTGGAGGAATACATGAAAATGGATATTAAGGAGTTTCACAAAGGAAACTGTGGGGGACATCAATTTTGGAAGACCACTGCGCATAAAATCTTGAGGGTGGGGTCCTATTGGCCGAGTATTTTTTTGGATGTATACAAGGAAGTTTCCAACTACCACGAATGCCAAATCTTCGAAGGGAAAATAAAGTTGTAACCCATGCCTTTAAAACCTATCTATGTTGAAGCACCGTTTATGCAATGGGGTCTGGACTTTATAGGAGAAGTTCATCCTCCATATTCATCTCAGCATAGGTGGATACTAACAACCATGAACTACTTCAGCAAATGGATCAAAGCATTCCCCACAAGGAAATCTATTGACAGTGTGATCATTTAGTTTTTAGAGAGTAATATCTGGTATAGATTCAGTTGTCCATTCAATATCATCACTGAAAATGCAGCGACATTCAAGTCTAAGAAGATGGAGAAATTTTGCAGTGATTATAGCATAAATCTAGTACATTCCACAGCTTATTACCCACAAGGTAATTGACGCAGACATCCCTGACCCTCGGGCTGAAGTCCGCTCACAAGATCGTTCTTTGTCTCCTTTGAGCCGAATCAGCTCTTTCGATTCCTTGCTGGAATCTCAATTCAATCAATCCACATGTCCTTTTGGAATCTCCCCTACACGAACAGCACTAGGTGCGAGCTCCACTTCTCCATGTGACCACAACGCTATGACCAAGGCCTAACCCAGAAGGCGCTTGTCACAACTCACCACTTGCGAGTTCGTGAGTCGAAACTCCCGACTCTTCCTTCCCAATCTCGTAATACCTTAAATGTCGATACGAGTATGGCTCCTTCCCTTGTCAGTGCCCTCCACGTGTGACCACCAACTAGGCTTAACACTAGAACCTCTTGCTACTCGCCACTTCGCGAGTTTCAATGTCGAGTCCCCATGCTCTTATCTCACGAATTCCCAAGATGCGAGAAGTCAACAGAGTATTGACTCCTTTTGATAGGCAGCGTGTGTCCACCTATCTATCACACGGGCCCACCCTGTGGTTCTAACATGTGTCCCTCATGCCCAGCTTCGACACTTCGCGACTTCGCTTCCCGAAGCGCTGCCTCCTTTATATCCCGACACCCGAAGTGTCGAGATCCCAAACTCCTTGATACTCCTTATCGAAACTCGCAACTTCGGGATTTTCGGGACAAAAGTATCGACTTATTATCCTCTGATATGTCGAAATGCCAAATTTTGACATGTTTCCCAGTGTTGGCCCACAACAAAACTTCCCGCCTTTTCGGAATTTTGGACTTCGCGATTTCACGAATCCTGATGCTAAACTTTCGGTTCTTCAACCCACGAAACCCCAAAATGGTCAACAAAGGTTTGACCTCTGTGTCGACAAGTATGCCACCTATCCACTCTCCACTATCCATGATCTTTAAATCTTTTTTCCCCTTCGGGACTTCGCACTTTGTGATTTCATAAATCTCGTTGCAAGGCTTTTGGTTCTTCAACTCACGAAACCCCGAAATGAGATTATGTGAATGATCCAACGACCCTTGTTGGCTCAGATCCTACGGCTCTTTTTCTTCTGAGATTTACACTTTAGAAAACACTTGCCATAACTCTCCTTGCTCCTCTGCAAGATCTGATGGCTCTCGAGACTTCGTGAATTCTCCACGGAGAATTCCGACTGTCCAATGCCTCCTTGACAACTCCTACGAAATGAACAAGGTATTCCTTCACGGAACTTGTCCACCTGCAAAACAACTTCGTTGCACCTCCTTTCAACACTTCAAGGCACTAACTATTCTGATCTTTTACCACAAACTCGAGTCTTCAAAAAGACTCTTGTACACACTCCTTGCGGCAACCCTTCAAATACTTCCAAGTATTTGAATTCTTAGACTCTGTGCACTCTCTTTGCAGTAGCAGTTCTTCAACAACTCCCTCATGTTGTAAGCTCTGAGATTTCATTCGATTTGCACAAACCTTGCACGGATCCTGTGCTTAACTTGCACTTCTGCAAGAATGAGAACAATTTTATCTCTCCTGAGCTTTCAGAGACAAACTCTGATTTCTGTCAACGCACACCTTGTGGACAATTTCGCTACACTCCTTGCAGGAAAACTCTTGCTCAGACAGAGAAACAATTGAAACTCATTCCTTACTCTCCCCCTCTTCAGATTTTAGACATTAAATATGAAATCATACATTCACGCATCAAAGCAAATGCATAATAGAGAGTAACAAGCATATATCAATCAGCATGTACAAACATAGAAAGCAATTGAACACCATGAGTTTGAACTAAAGATCTTTGTATTAATCCAGAACTTCTGTACATGGGCTTTTACTTTACACAGCTCTCTGCTTCTGCTCTCCTATGCTCTCTTTGATTGATAATGTTACAATGATACCATATGAGGGTGTCTATAGTCCTTTTTCCCTCTGCTCCTAAAACTGTCTAATCTAGAATTTAATTCTACCTACTTACATTTACTAGCATAAATGCCTCTTAATCCTTCATACGAGAGCAGGACACCTAAGGTCTGATTACAATCACAAGTACACCCTTTCTTAACTACTTCATTTATGTTTGGTGCATCCTACATCAAAACAATTTAAACACCTATGAACATGTACCAAAAATGCATTGGCACTACTCGCGCTCGCTTGCTACTGACGATGCTCCTACATCATACTCCCTCGCTTGAAAATTTTCATGGGCTCCTGTCCATGAGCTCTCACACAGTATATCCATGCTTCTGTATTTCGGCTTCATTTTCCCAACTGGCGTCTTCAACTGGATGTCCCTTCCACTTGACCAAGTATTCAAAATATTCACTTCTTCTGGTCCTTTTGCTAATTCTTTTGTCCAGTATGTTTTCCATCTGTGGTTTCTATGCAACTGGCATTTGTTTTGTCCACCGAACCTCTGGTTGTTCACTGTCTTCTCCATCTTTGTATGGGTACAAATCTGAGATGTTGAATATTGGAGAAATTTTGATCCCATCGAGTAATTCAATCTCATAAGCATTTTCCCCAAATTTCTTCAAGACCTTACATGGTCCAATTTTCTTCATTTTCAGTTTATTGTATGTTTGTCTCGGGAACCTTTCCTTTCTCAAGTGTGCAAGAATCAAATCACCAACTTCAAACTAAAGTTGTCGCCTATGTTGATCTGCTCTGTGCTTATACTCTTGGCTCGAGTTCTGCAACTGCTCCTTCACCTGGCTGTGAAGTTCCTTCATTGCTTCGGCAAAATATTCTGCACTAACACTTCTTATCTCATCCCATTTTGAATCCCTCAGTTCAGAAATTCCTCTTGGATATGTCCCATAAAAAATTTGGAACGGACTCTACCCTGTGCTCCTGTTAAGTGAATCATTATAAGCAAATTTTGCCTGTGGCAGAATGTTGTCCCACTGACTATGATGTTCATTCACCAAACTCCTCAACAAGTCTCCCAAGATCCTATTCATGGCTTCTGTCTGTCCATCCATCTGAGGATGATAAGCTGAACTGAACGACAAGTTTATTCCCATATTTTTCCATAAGGTTCTCCAGAAGTTTCCCACGAACTTGGTGTCTTGATCTGAGATGATGCTCCTTGGTAAGCTTTGAAGTCAAATGACTTCTTTGAAAAACAGGTTCGCAATGTGAGTTGCGTCACTGGTTTTTTGACACGGTATGGAGTGTGCCATCTTAGAAAATCTATCCACCACTACAAAGATCGAGTCGAACCCTCTTTGGGTTCTCTGCAGCCCCAATATGAATTCCATGCTTACCGCATCCCACAGCCTCTCAGGTATGGGTAACGGTTGATATAAGCCTGCATTCTGCCTCTTTCCTTTTGAATGCTGACAAATTCTAGATCTATCCACGAATCGTTTGACGTCTACTCTCATTCCTGGCCAAAGATATGACTCATTTAACTTTGAGAACGTCTTGTCATGACCAAAATTCTCGGCCAATCCTCCACTGTGTTTCTCCTTCAACATATTCTCCCTCATGGAGCCCTTCGGAATACATAACTGATTGCCCCTGAATAACAATCCATCCTAGATCATGTATTCGGCCCATTGGCTTCTGGCCCTGAGAATTGGATTCTCAATCACCTCATACACTTCTTTAAAATCTAGATCATCTCTGTACATGTTCCTGAGATCATCAAAACCCAACATTTTGACTCTGAACTCCTGCATAAGCAAACACTTCCTGCTCAAAGCATCAACAACTTTGTTAGCAGTTCCATAAATATGCTTAATTACAAAAGTAAAATTCTACATGTATTCAACCCATTTAACATGTCTTTGATTCAACTTCTCCTGTTGAGTCACAAATTGCAATGCATGATTGTCTTTGTATAAGACAAACTCCTTAGGAATCAAGTAGTGCCTCCACTTCTTCAGTGCATGTATGACCGCATAAAATTCTTTGTCATATGTGGAGTACTTCATTTTGGCTTCATTCATCTTCTCGCTGAAGTATGCTATCGGTTTGTCTTCTTGGCTCAAGACTACCCCTATTGCAAATCCACTTGCATCACATTTTACTTGAAATGTCTTTTTGAAATCAGGCAACACCAAAATTGGTTGTTCCGTGATTTTCCTTTTCAACAAATTGAAGTTTTTCTCAGCCTCTTCTATCTAGTGAAAAGATTTATGTCTTTTCTTCACTGTGTCCATCATTGGTGCACTAATTCCACTGAAATTCATAATGAACTTCCTGTAGAAACTAGCCAATCCATGAAAACTTCGAACTTCAAAGATATTCTTTGGTGATGGCCAATTCTTAATCACCTCCACTTTATATGGATCCATCCTCAACTTATCTACAGAAATAACAAACCCCAAATAAATGAGCTCTGTCTTCATGAATGAGGATTTCTTCATATTTATCAGTAACTTTTCTTGTTGTAGCCTCTGCATCACTATAGCCAAATGTTTCAGATGTTCTACCTCTATTTTACTGAAAATCAGTATGTCATCAAGGTATACTATGACAAATTTTTCGATGAACTCTTTCAGGACTTCGTTCATCAACCTCATGAAAGTGCTCGGCGCATTTGTTAGACCAAATGACATGAAAATCCATTCATACAACCCTTCATTGGTTTTGAATGTTGTCTTCCATTCATCTCCTTCTCTCATACGAATTTGGTGATAACCACTTTTCAAATCAATTTTTGAAAAAAAATTGGCCCCACTTAAGCAATCCATCAAATCATCCATTCTTGGCAATGGAAATCTATACCTAATGGTAATCTTGTTTATTTCCCTTGAGTCTGTACACATCCTCCAGCCTCCATCTTTCTTTGGACTTAGCACTGTCGGAACAGCACATGGACTCAAGCTTTCTCTAATCAACCCTTTGTCCATTAAATCCTGGACCTGTCTTTTGACCTCTTCATTCTCATGCAGCATCAGTCTATACGCTGCTTTGTTTGGTAAACTAGCTCCAGGTATAAGATCAATGTGATGACATATACTTCTAATAGGTGGAAAAAAACAAGGTAGTTCGTCCACTACTATATCAGCAAATTCCTCCAGTAGCTATTGGATTTCCTCTAGTAGATCATCCACTCTTGTGCTGGTCAAAACAATTCTAGGTTTCCTAACCATGATGAATTGTGGATCTTCCTTCTTCTTAACCTCCTTAAGAAGTTCCTTTCCACTCATGAGAAGTACAATGTTTCTTACTTCAGGTTTCACCTCTTTGCCCTTAATCGACAGCAACATGTGAGTTCTCCCATTCTTCTCTAGGGTGTATGTGTTCTTCCTCCTGTCATGAATCACATTCCTGTCATATTGCCATGGTTTACCCAGCAATAGATGACAAACATCCATGGGAATGACATCACACAATATCTTATCGTTATATCCTCCTATCTTAAATTCAACTAAACATTGTTTAGTGACATTTACTTGATGTCCTTTTTGTAGCCATGAGACTCTGTATGGACTTGGATGTTCAATAGTCTCTAGCTCCAACTTTTCTACCATCTCCATAGAAACGAGATTGTCTGTGCTACCACTATCCACGATGACTTTGCATACCCTGTCTTTGGTCTTGCAAGCAGTCTGGAAAAGACTGTTCCTTTGCACTGGATTCTTTGCCTCCTCTTTTGGTGTTAAGAGAGCTTTCCTCATCACCAATGATCTTCCACCTTCAACATCCTCTGCCTCAACATTCCACCTTTGAGCTTCGACAATGCGAGTCTCACCACCTTCTTTCTTCTTATCTAGACATTCATAA
The DNA here is from genome assembly GCA_010110895.2 of Picea sitchensis. Taxonomy (NCBI): domain Eukaryota; kingdom Viridiplantae; phylum Streptophyta; class Pinopsida; order Pinales; family Pinaceae; genus Picea; species Picea sitchensis. The sequence goes on from SNQJ01S0144546.1 coordinate 15,554, forward strand.
GATTTGTGTCCATTCTTTTCGCATGTGAAGCATTTTATCACTCCACCTCTGCCTCTTCATCTACCTCTAGCATGAGGAAAAGTGTTTCCATCAACATATTGTCCCCTCTGTTCAGTATATTGCCCCCTCTGTGAGCTTCCACCTCTCTCAGTTTGAGGTTGAGGTTTCTTCCATTCCTCCTTAGGCTTCTGATTCCTATCTTGGACAATTGTCTTGCCTTTGGGCTGACTTTTGCCTCGGTCTCTCTGACTTTTCTTTCGTCTCAGCTTCTCTTCAACCTTTAGAGCCATCTGATAAGCATATTCCACCGTCTGAATGGTCATCATGTTCATCTCATCCTGAATATCGTATCTCAGGACATTCATATACCTGGCAACCTTCTCATCATGACTTTCGCGATGACTTTCCTTGATGGTCAGCCTGTAAAATTCTTCAGTGTACTCCTTCACTGACATTAGCTTCTGTCTCAAATTCTGCATCCTCTGAAACAGAGTGATTTGGTAATCCCTGGGTATGAATTTTGTCTTCATCTTCGCAGCCATTCTATCCCAACTTTTGATTTTTTTCTTGCCTTTGCAGCGTTTGTCAGCATGTAGTTCAGCCCACCACAATGTTACATGTCCTTTCAATATTGTGACAACATGTTTGACCTTCCTGTCTTCCTCGACATCTTCATAGTCAAAATACGTGTCCAGAGCTCTAATCCAGTCTAGAAGCTCTTCAACATCTAGGTTTCCCTCATATACTAGAATGTCCATTTTTGCCCTGGCACTCATTCTTGCAACCGCCCTAATCAGACGTTCATTTGTTACATCCTCTACTGCAACTCCTTCTCCTTCATNGTCCAGCTTCATCTTCACTTTCGGATTCACTGACATCTCCAACACCGATTGTGCGCCTCTATTTTATTTCTATGTCCACGAGTCGGGTGTGTATGTTATGCATCTCTCTTTCCATAGCTGGATTTGGCATCTTCCTACCCCTTTCTTTTGGAATTTCCCTCTCCTCTAGCGGATCGGGTGTTTTCCTATCTCTTCTTCTCGGCAGCATGGAAAATCTTTCTTTTCCCTGCTACAGAAAGCAAAGAAATCTTTCTGTGCTCTAATACCACTTTGACACAGACCTCCCCGACCCTCAGGCCGAAGTTTGCTCACAGGATCATTCTTTGTCTCCTTTGAGCCGAATCGGCTCTTTCGATTCCTTGCTGGAATCTCAATTCAATTGATCCACAGGTCCTTTCGGAAGCTCCCCTATGCAAATAATACTAGGTGTGAGCTCCACTTCTCTGTGCGACCATAGCGCTATGACCAAGGCCTAACCCAGAAGGCGCTTGTCACAACTCGCCACTCGTGAGTTCGTGAGTCGAAACTCCCGACTCTTCCTTCCCAATCTCGCGATACCTTAAATGCCGATACGGGTATGGCTCCTTCCCTTGTCAGCGCCCTCCGCTCGTGACCACCAGCTAGGCTTAACACTAGCACCTCTCGCTACTCGCCACTTCGCGAGTTTCAATGTCAAGTCCCCATGCTCTTATCTCACGAATTCCCGAGATGCGAGAAGTCAACGGAGTGTTGACTCCTTTTGCTAGGTGACGCGTGTCTGCCTATCTATCACACGGGCCCACCTTGTGGTTCTAAAACGTGTCCCTCATGCCCAGCTTCAACACTTCATGACTTCACTTCCCGAAGTGTTTCTTCCTTTATATCTCGACACCCGAAGTGCTAAGATCCCGAACTCATCAATACTCCTTATCGCAACTCACGACTTTGGGATTTTTGAGACAAAAGTCTCGACTTCTTATCCTCCGATATGCTGAAATTCTGAATTCTGACATATTTCCCAGTGCTGGCCCACAACAAAACTTCCCGCCTTTTCAAAATTTCGGACTTCGCGATTTCATGAATCCTGATGCTAAACTTTCGGTCTGATCATGCCCAAGGTCTGATTACAATCACAAGTAATCCCTTTCTTAACTACTTCATTTATGTTTGGCACATCCTACTTCAAAACAATTTAAACACCTTTGAACATGTGCCAAAAATGCGTTGGCGCTACTCGCGCTGGCTTGCTGCTGACGATGCTCCTGCATCAGTAATGGACTAGAAGAGTGATCTAACAAAAGTTTGACCAGGATTATTAAGAAGCTTATGTAGGAAAAAAAGAAATCTTGGCACAAAAATATTATCTATGTGTTATGGGATGAAAGAATCACCACTAAAAAGTCCATCTCCACATCACCTTTCCAAATTGTATATGGTGCAGAGGAAATTTTTCCCACCTCATTGGGATTAGCAGTGAGGAGATTGTTGCAAGAGAAGGAAGCTGAACCAAATGACGCTCAAAGGAGAATAAACCAATTGGTCCATGTGCAACAAATGAGAGAACATGTCTTCAACAAGCCATAGCTTCACCAAGACAGAATGAAAAGAATTTTCGACAGACACACCAAAGAGGAGTATTTCAAGGTGAATGATATGGTAGTGGAGTGGGATGCGATAAATGAAGACAAATGGAGGCATGGAAAGTTTGATCATCTTTGGATGGGGCCATTCAGTATTTTCATGTATCATGGGAACAATGCCTATTTTCTATAAGATCTTAATGGAGAGCTCATTGGTGGGGGGGATATGAATGGCAGGGTCCTCAAACATTATATGGTTTAGAAAGTTTTTTCATCCTTTCATGTCATTGTAAATAACTATTTTTATTTTCAAAGAAATCATTTTCAGTCAGTAGTCAGCAAAAAATTGAAGATCGAAGTGAAGTCCCTAAGTTTATGCTTAGTTTGTTCATAGTTGTGTCAAGGAGGTCTTGGATGAGTCCTTTTCATCATTTTAGAGTCTGTAAGTCAAATAAAACCCAATGGTCAGGAACCTGGTCTGTTGTTATTTTCCACCTCACCGGGAGGATAGCATCCCCATTGGAGCCAGTTGTTAGCACTATAATTTTCAAGTTAGAGTTAGTCCTAGATGAGTCGTAGTTCGTGTGTCAAAGCATGTGAGGTCAGGAACCAAATAATGAATGGGTCAAAATCAGAAAGTAGAGGGTCTGGCCCTTTGACTCAGGAAAGGGTGTAATGATTAGTCATTTGAGACTCGTAAAGGTCCCTTTCCTGAAAGATCAAGTCCTGTTAGAGAAGGGGAATTTACGTGCCAAAAATTGAGGCAAGTTGTTGGGATAAAGTTCACGTCGATAGATATAACGAACATCATTGCCTAATTATGAAGTCAGAAAGGTAAAAACTCATGACGCTCCTATCATGTATACTCTGTCGCTCTTATCATTTGTACTTTTCGCACTCCAAAGTGTACCCATCACATGAGTTTGTTGTGCAAATCTTCAACCTGCTACCAAACTTCTCATTGCCATGGATTTATCATCCTTTTCCATGATTCGATTCCTTACCCATTCAAGTGTAAATACTGGTCACCCTGCTTGCCTCTCCCTTAATTTCTGGATTTGTGCGTTGTCTATGGTTTTTTATGCAAGCCTGGAGACCTTCTCTATGTGAAAGTTGATTTCCATCGTTCGTATTGTAAGTCTGTTGATTCAAGTTGTTGTGTCTCCTTCATCATTTTCAATCATTGTTTAAAGTCTATTGGAGTTTACTGCAAACTAGCATGTTGGACGATATTTATTCTCACAATCAACCTTTCTTCTTTGGAGTTTCCTCCTGTCGCACTGAATTTCTCACTGCACCTAAAGTCTCTGTCTCATGACAAGTCTCGTAGTACTTTACTGTTGCACTGAAATTCTCCGTCGCGATTTCCTATCGCGACAAGCCTATTGTCATTATTTTCCACCACGTTGAGTTCCCCACTGCACCAAAATTTTCCATCATGCCTTACTGCCACACTATGGACTCCTAGGGTTGATTTTGCTTTTCATGAAAATTTATGTGACTACCTTTCTAACAGTCTTTGTGAAACCCTTCATTCTTGGTTGGCGCGCAGAGAGGGTGTTACTATTCATTATCGTGCATGTGAGGAAAATATATACTGGCATCATGGAAACGTCCCAAAGAATAAGAAAGAAGGCGAGAAGTAGTTGGGCCATGAGGTCTAAGACTCAAGACTTGGAATTAATAAATGGAGATCCATAAATTAGGGCATCTTTTGAATAGGTTGGATGTATGCATTTTTGTGAAAAGATCAAAGGGTACAATGCGAAGATGTCTGAGAATTTCTCCAACAATTTTACTAGGTTCTGCATGACCATTGCAAGAATCACCTTCCAAGTGATAGAGGAAACTCTGTCAGTTGCGACGGAGATCCCTCCACATGGTGAAAAATGGTTTAAAGGCGCGCCTTTAGACATTTTGTGCTATGAATACTTTATCAATCCCAACTGCCTAAATGGAAAAATGCAGATGACGTTCTAAGCCAGTACCTCCAAGATCCTTTCCAAAATCTCCTAAAGGTGGTTAGAAGATATTTCACTTGTGAAGGAAGGGTTGACAGAGTGTACCCATATCACATCAGGCTAATGATGTACTTTAGGGGGAAAAAGCATTTGAATATGTTGTTCTTCTTGCATAGAAGCTTGGAAAATATGGTAGACAACATCCAGGTTGAGGCTGACCAATCAGGGAACAATTATCCCATTTGTCGTTAATCAAGTTGTTGGTGGTCGAAGAATTGAGACGTCTGAAAAAATCATGTGATTCATTTCTGATTTCGACTGACATCCCCAGGGACACCAAGGGAGACATTCCTCTATCTGCTAGGGAAAAAAAATTCCACAGTGCAGGAGGAATAAGGGAAGATGTCATGGGAAAGGGAAAGGTAACATAAGACTCATCATCCCACCAGCCAGCACCCCGGAAAAGAGGCAGGGGAAGGTTGATTAAGAAACCCCATGAGATCCAATCTTCCAGTGAACTGTTCACCCATTCTTTTGTCGAGAGATTACTCATGTGCGTCATTTAGCTAGAGCCTGTTGAAGGTCCAAGCATGAGAATTGGTGAAATGTGGAGGAAGTCAGGTGATGAAAATGTGAATGATCAGTAGTCATCACAGAAGCTAGAGAAAGCACAACTTGTTATCATCGAACTGTATCAAGAAAATAGAGAATTAAGAAGACATATGGAAGAAAGGACTATTGAAGCACCAACGTCGTAGAGTCAAGCAGGGAATGTGAATCGGCTCAAAAGACAGCTTAGAGAGGCACAAGACATAATTATCCCACTGCAGGAGGAACAAATAGTGTCAAAAAAATAATCACAGATCATTTTAAGGAATGCAGATCAGCCACGAATAACACCCATACGACTCTCGCCAATGGTCAAGAAAAACTGAAAGGAAATGCGCTCTTGTGGAGACAGGTGAAGAATCTGAACAAATGGAACTGGTCTCTTCAAAAAACAATCATATTTTTAAGGTTGCAAATGACATGAGAGGCATGAGTCAGACAACCCCATTTTGTCTTTTTTTTATCGTGGCATGGAATGTTTCTCCCCACATATCATGTTTCCTACCGGTAACAAGAAGTTTGGTGTGGCACCCGCGCAGTGAATATTCATCACGCGGATGTTGTAAACTTACATACTGAGGAGGGAAGGTGTAAGTTAAAATCATGCCATTTTTGGAAGAGGTGCATGGCCTCCCACCCATTGTTTCCACCTGGGGTTGCACGAGTGACTGCAAATGAAGATCCTCTACACCAAATCGCCACGTGCATGTTGCATCCAGTTATCATTTAACAACAACCAGAGCCATTATACAAATGTGACAGAGTTTCCAACAGTTTTCTTGATCACTCGGGCACCCATTGAAAGAAAATGTCAATTTATCACAACCTCGTGATCGAATCTTACTCATGACCGAATCTCACTCATGATCGAACGATTGAAACAAATGCATGGGTTATGTTATGATTGGGTGAAGTAGGGTTTTTATTTTTAGTAAACTCTATAGAATAAGTTGTCTGGGGGAGGGGAGTAACTGAATCCGATTTTCTAAGGGAAGGTAGTTCGAGGCATAGCAGCCCGAGAGGGCATTAGTTTTCTATATATTGTACCTTTTCAATGTAATCCAGGTTGGAAAATTAGTGTAGACAGAGGACTCTTGAATGTAATATTTGAATCTGAATAGAAATAACAATACATAGGTCCTGAAGCTTTGACAAAAATATTCCAATGGTGGTGGTTTGATGTATTTTGATCCTATCTATGTACTTCTTGTTTCCTGTAAATTCATGTATGTTTGATTTATTTAAATTGGAATGTTTGTCGAGTTTAAAATTCATCGCGGGGTGCTTTAGACTCAGCCATTTAAACTCTGTGTTTTTCTTATAAGTAAGTTAGAATTCATCTTTAATGGTTCTCTGGTTTGATTTATGTCCTCCTTTCTTTCTCCATACACAACGAAATTTAAACTGAAAGACCATATCCTATTTATCCTTTATCCTGTCAAAGTTTCCTTTACTAGTCATTGATTTCTTTTGTTTTCAGAAGGTTGACTCCATAGCCCAAAGTTTTGGATTTCCTTCCCAACGAAACCAAAAACATTTCTCAAACATTAAATCTAGCCAACAATTCAAAGTCATTATCTATCAGAGACTAGGTCTTAGAGAGAGCCCTCTCTAGATTGGAAAGTGTTATTTTCCAGTCTTAAAGTTGGTTTGTAGGTTACCTTGGTATTTCGTTTCTCTTCAACCCAACAATTTAACAAGTGATAACACCCCAAAAATTGTCTCTATTGTTGGTGGTGCTTGGGCACTAAATCCCTACTCCTATCCATGTCTCCTATCCCTTTCTCTTTGTAACATCCCTCTCTTGCGCACACATGATTTGAATTATTCTTTGAGGACACTTACGTGCAAGTGATCCGGTTTAGTATATGGTTGTCTGTTTCGCTTATGGATTCTGATGATGATGTTGTTGGATTATGATGTTATGTTATTTGATGTATATGTATAGTCAGGTGCTATTGACGAGTTTCTCCTGAGTGTGAAGGACACCTGACAGATTGAGGATGTCGATGGAATCAATGGACCTCCTTGGACTCTAGATTGAGTCAGGGAATGGATTGTATATGGTTTGGGTATTTTTATGTATGCATATGTGGCATATGATCGGGTGTATTATTATGTTGCTTTTGGATCGTTGACAATATTTTGTTGATGGATGCAAGATGATGATTTCTTTTTATTCATGCTCACATAAGGAGTAAAGGGGCCATGCACAACAACAAGATATTGAGGGAGAGGTGTGGCAGTAGTCCTGCCACAGCCTACTAGCACTCCCATCATGGCTCGAATTGTAGTTTAATGAATACCTAGTTTAATAGATCCACGTTCCCCTGAGGGAGGACTAAGACAATCGCTCATGAAGATTCTAATTGGCATGCAATAAGGTAGGGTCCTTATTCCTTAAAGGCCCTTTGTTTCTCACAAGGTCACTTGAAGAAGTATTGACTCTAAGGGTTGGAAAACTACCAAAACTAGTCAAAGATGAGTGGCACCCTTGGAGAACATAGTGTGTCTTGAAGGGCATGTCACATAAATAAAACTTTAATAAAGGTGAGTTGCACCCTTGGAGACCAGAGTGTGTATTGAAGGGCACATCACAATTTTTAATAAAGGTGAGTCAATGAACCTATGTGCCTAGAAAAAATTAATTTATTTTGACATTGTCGGACATAAAATAATTATTAAAGGGAATTTTTTATTAATTATAAAATATCCTTAAAAATTTATAAGCCTAGTTTAAAAATTTGAGCCTGAGTCTAAACTGGGTAAGAAGACTAAAAATTAAATTAAAATTTAATAAATGGTGGGGATGAAGAAAAAAAAAGTTAGGAATCGATAGAGTAAAAAATTTGTATCTAAAGATTTAATTATATAAATGTGTGCAAAAGAATACCAAATTGGAAACTAAGATAAGAAAGGAAATAAATGTAAAAAGAATGGGGAAGCATAGAAAGGTATCTAGTCTAGTATAATCAAAAAACTTTACTAAATTAAACAAAACTAAGTTTTAGAAAGGCATCAGTCATTAAAACAGAAATAGAGGGAATAAAGGCACAATTAGGAATAATTTTAGGAGCGCTTTTAGGATGGGTGAGGGAAATTGACATTTAACTAAATTAAATGGTGAATTTTTGTTGCAACTAAGGGAATGGGTGACAAGTGTACGGGGTAGAATAATTCCTAATTAATTTAAAAAAAAAAAAAATTAAATGTGCAAATGGAAAATGCTCACTAAGAAAAATTATATAAAAGAAATGGGTGAGAGGATGAATGGATCATCACAAGTATGAGTAAAGTTATGCTGCCAGAATTTATTTGACTCATTTTACTTGTTAGAGTTGGGATACTTGGCTCGAGAAAGAGATTGGTAGCTCAAACTTGGAAGGCGAGCTAGGAGCTAGAGTTTTATGTTTGTGTTTGTGCGTAGCCCCTTTGCGGCTCGAGGGTCTAAGGGGGAAGAAGAGTACCCCTAGCATTGGCTGGGAGGTACCGGTGAAGTGTCGATGATTAGCAAGCAGGAGAAAGGAGGAAACTCCAACTGTCGAAGCTCATCATCAAGTACATCTAAGATGACGATTATGTTATTTATCAAAATTCAAGATTTGAATTAGGATTCAATTCGTTCAATCGTGTTTTATTTTATTGCTAATTGTGTTGAAAATTTTAGGATGGATTAGACAAGCCCTTGTTGTTTTATAAATTCTAGGAATGATTCTGAATGAACT
>SNQJ01S0144547.1:0-24249 GCA_010110895.2 Picea sitchensis
CTTGGAAATTCTATAGGATGGTCCAAATCCCCTAATCATGGTTGCAATAGAATTTCTCCAAGTGTTATGGTTGATGCATCTACATGCACATGAAATGTATTTTCCCAATTTGGGAATACTAGGATAAGTGTTGTGACCATATTTTCTTTTAAGGTGTCCAACCCTTGTTGAAAGTCTTCATTCCACTGAAATCTGATATCCTTCTTCAATATTTTTTCCATTGGCACAGTAATATGTGCATACCCTTTGATAAAGTTCTTGTAATAGCCTATATGTCCTAATGTTTCTCTCAACTGGCACACTAATTTTGGTGGTGGTAATTTGACAATGACTGCAATCTTAGCAGGATACACTAGTAAAACTTGTTTACACACTATATGTCCCAACAATATTTCAAAAGGTGTCCTAAAAATGAATTTCTCGATATTCAATGATATCCGACATTTCCTGCATCTCTCTAACATTAACCTTATCACTTCTACATGGTCCTTTAACAGACTATATATAGTCCAGTCATCTAGATATACTTCTAAGAAATGATGTATAAATTCCTTAAAAGCAGATATGACTACTCTTGAAAATATGGCCAGTGCATTATTTAGCCCAAATGGCATGACTGTGTACTGGTAGGATTCCCATTATGTGGAAAAAGTAGTCTTGTACCTGTCTTTTGGAGCTATCTTGATCTGATGGTATCTTGAGAATCCATCTGTAAATGAATATACTTCCTGGCCTCCCACATTCTCTAATACTTCATCTATGAAAGGGGTAGGAAAATGGTCATGTAAGAAAGCATCATTCAATTTCCTCAAATATACACAAATCCTTATTCCTCCTTGTTTATTTTCTTGTACTATCATAGGACTTATCCACTCAAATTCCTCTACTAGTTCTATGATACCAACTTCCAACATTTTTTTAGTTTCTTTTTCCACTTTATTCTTATATCCTGGGTTCAGTCTGTAAGATCTTTGTCTAAAAAGTCTTGCCTCGGCTTTGAGAGGTATATTCATTTCTCTTATCTCTTCTATTATTCCTTTCATCTCTGTAAAGGTTGTTTGGAATATTTCACTATATTCGTGCAATAAATTTGTTATTCTTTCTACTTTTTGTTCATCCCAATAGTCTCCAATACTGACCATTTTAGGATTATTAGTTGTCCCAATGTTGAATTTCTTCACCTTGATTGGTGCAAAAAATACCTCTAACTCCAGAGATGGACCTTCCACCTCTCTTTATCCTTCAATTTCTGTAATTTGAATGTTTCACGGCTCATCCTCATCTGGTGCTTCTTCTTCCACATGGTAGCATGACAGTAGTTCTTTGATTTTATGTCTTCTCTTTTGTTGATATTCCGTCATGATTTCAACCTCTGGTTCATCAATAAATATCACACCTCTTATCTGCTTTAGTTCTGAGTCCATGTTGGGGTTATCATGTTCAAATGAGAAGGTTATTACAAAGTTTTTGTTGTAATTTTTTCCATTCAGTAGTACCTTTACGCATCTTCTGGTCTACATACCATTTTTCTAGGATTCCTTTGAATGTGTGGATGAAATGATGATTCCATTCAACTGGTGGTTTCATCCTCCATTATGTCATACACTTCTCCATGTGTTCTACTGGTGTTCCCTGTCCATCATATCTATGCATTTTATTGTTCCCCTGCCCTACATCGAATCTAATGTGCAGTAATCAGTACCGTTCCTTAACTATTTCTTTGTATGCACCCCACAATCGTGTAGGTGTGGCCTTGAGTGCAATGTCCAGGGATAAGAGCCTCTGATTATCTAATACTTCCTCTTCATATTTGGTAATAAATTACTCTAGATAATTTACACCATGGAAACTGGGAGGTTCCCTTATCTTTGTACCAACCTATCTTACTACGTGGTTTATTATTGCTCACCTTCTTGTAGACACTTCCTGTAATGTATGATGCAAATTCTCCAAACTTGTATCTAAGTCAGAATCACATGATGTGATGCTTCTTCAGATAAGTACCCCATCTGCAGTTGGGTTAACATAATCTTCTTCACGTGCAATGGTTATGTATAATTGGTTGATTTCCTCCAGATATAAATAGGTGGGTTCTACAAACCTTTCTCCTTCTGATGGATATAATGATGCAATGAATCAGTATTCTACCGATTCAAATGTCATTTTTCTTGTCTTGAAATTTATTATGGCCTGGTTATCAAATGTCCAATCCAATCCAAACAATGTTTGATATGGTGTTGTGCCATCTACAATATCTATTACTTCAAAGTCTACCTTAGTGCGCACTCCATCTAGATCTACTTTGACACCTTTAAGCCTTCCAATTGGTAGGAATCTGTGTTGATTTTCTAATTTCAACTAGACAGGTGAATATCCTAGTGTGGGATCTCCCATACAATTCCATGTATTCTTAGGTAACACATTTACCTCAGAGCTTAAGTCTAGTATAATATCCCTCGTATTGAAATCGCCAATATTACATTTAGTCTGAATTCTATGCTTGTTCTCCTTCTTGTATGTATATGATTGACTATTTTTTTCTCTAACTTCCCCTCTACCTCTATGTTACGTATTTCTAACATATTTTTCAAAACTTTAAAATATGATGGATCATTCAGTAGCTTAACACATGATTGCAGAAAATTTCTTATATTACTTACTTTCTCTACAGGTTGTGCTTCACTGGTGTGCTCCATTGATGAAGGCATCTCATACATTGGTGCATTCTAAGTACGTTGCACAACTGATGTATATGAAACATCTTGTTTGAAGAAATCTTTTCTAGCCTCCTTGACTGCTTATTTTTCTTTCCCCACATCAAACTGCTTTTGTGGTTCAGTATACTTCTTCACCCATTGGTGTTGTGTTGGGTCTTGTCTCACTACATTAGGTCCTATCTTAGCTCCTCCACGTGTGACTATGTTGATATTTCTTCGATCATCCCTGGCTTCTACAAAGATCCATTAAACATTTTGATTTTTCTGGTTCCTCTTTTCTTGAATTTTTCCCAAAAGTGTTGTTCATTCTTCTATGTCATGGTCTGTTGCATGACAATGCATACATGTCATAGGTGGAAGTGAACATTCCCTTGAATAATGCCCTAGATGTTGGAATTTTTAGCATACTACTAGACCTATACCTCATCCAAATCCTCCTCTACCTCACCCTCCACCTTTGTAGCCAGTTCGATCTCCTCGCGGTGCGTTGTACTGAGGAACCTTATTATAATGCACATGGTTATATTATGGCTTCACATTGTTATATGTTGGATGCATAGTGTTGTATGGAGGTGTTATATTGTTGAATTGAGGTGTATCTTGCACTTTCATCATATCTGCATGCACCCTATAGGTATCTGAAGTTCTTTCCCTCATTAGCTTCATCGTCCTACAATCTTTATCATCATGGCACACTAACTTGCAAAAATTGCAATATAAACTCTTGGGTATTGTCTAGTACTTCTGCATCATGGGAAAATGATATGGATCGTGTCCATGCATCTTAAATATCTTGCATCATGGTCCTCATGTTGGAAAAGGGTTTGGTACTCCTATTTCCATATACTGCATGAAATTTGGACATTCATTCTTTTGGTGACCTTCTGTCCTGCATGTGGTACACCAAACAACTTCCTTTTCTCTTTTCCCTTATTCTGGTTCACTTGAAATGTGAGGTTCTTCATATCCTCCTTCAAATCTTCTATTACTGGATCTGTCTTCTGATACTAGTTTTCTTCTAGCTGTAAGGCTTCCTGCAAAGCCTCTACCTGAGTTTGAAACTTATGTTGTCTCAATGGGTATTTCAAATGTGGTAACAATGAATTCACAAAGAGGTGTCTATGTTGCATGTCAGTCATGACATATTTAAACTTACCTTTAAGATGATTAAACCTATGATCAATCTCCCAAACAGACTCACCGGGTTTCTGCATGATTTCAATCATCTCATTTGTGTACTGATCTTCTGAGCTAGGCTTCTAAAATTAATATATCAGTAGCTTCTTCACATCTGCAATTGTCCTTGTTACTCTTGGTGGACTTTTTATAGCTAGGCTCATATACCAATCCACTGTGTAGTCGCTTAGCATGATGGATAACTGCGCAAGTTTTGTATCATCATCGATGATTTGTTTTTCTTCCCGGATCTTCTCGCAGATGAACAAGTTATTTTCACAGTTCTCATATGCCTCTCCCTGAAATTCTGGTAACCCGATGGTGGGATCATGTCCTACCATATTGAACTATGATGAACTACTACCTCCGCATGGTGTATATATTTGAATACTACTTCCTGAAATGGATCCTCTAGTTGTTGCTCCTTGTTTGGATATATTTGTTGATGTCTTTCTTTCACTAAAATCCAATTTTCTAAATGGTGGTGTTCTTTATGGTTTATTAGTCGCACATGGGGTTATGGATTCCACACCGACACTGACATGGATGGGATTTATACCTTATGTTCCTACCCTTAGACCACCTATCTTCCTTTCATATGTCACGCACAATATTTCCTCAATCTTCTCCACAACAAAAAGTTCCTCTACCTCTTCCTCATCACTTTCCAAGCCCTCTCTCTCAGCTACGTCTCTCTTCTTTTTATTCATATTGTATTGATAGGGTACTCCACTGTGCATATTTCTAGTTTTTTTCATTATCTTCTTTATCTGATATTCCTCCATCATGTTTGGGTCCATGGCCTCCTTCTTCTTTCCCTTATCCATCTCTTCCTCCATTCTTCCAGCTCATGTCAATGCTTCCCCCCTTCCTCCATGTATGCAGGAAAGTTTAGCTATCTGATTCCATAGTCATCACATTGTTGTTATATAGTAACATCTTGATTGAAGTATACAGTGATCTGATATTCTGTTTATTGCAAATTCTATGATAAACCCTACAACAATACCGTCTAACTAGAAACTTACTGCGCGTGTGAATGTTTTGTTAACTTTTTGTAACTGCACGATATCCACATGATTCCACTCGATATTTTTGATTCTATTTGTAGGGTGGTTGTGTTTTAACCTCAATATCCACTCCTGTAACACATGCGAGAAATCACAAAAAAATACCTCATGTAGGTCGCTAAGCACATACTTGTCAAGATATTTGTGAAGTGTTATCTTAGGTTTTCTATTATCCTTCTGCGAAAACTCAAGATCCTTTGTTTTCAACCATATTTCGATCATGGATGATTTTATGGACTAATATTCGCTCATGGGCTAATTTTCCATGGTTTTTCCAAAAACGAGATTCGCTATTTTAAAAATGATTCGCCCAATTTCTATAGGATAAAATTATTTTACCTTAAAAATCGCCAAAATTTTATAAAAACTATATAAAATCCTATTTTAAAATGATTCGTCCAAATTCTATGGGATAAAATTGTTTTACCCTTAAAAATCGCCAAAATTTTATAAAAACTATATAAAATCCTTGAAATTTGAATATTTTTACAAAAATTATCACCAAACATTTATAGTTGGCATAAGGAAGGATTAGTAAGAGATTTAATAAGATTTCTACATTAAAAATAAATTTCCATCCTTAAAATCATCCCCTCGCATTTCAATATCCCTATTCGCTGATTCCATGGTCTGAACATTCCTTTTATACCTTCATTCTCTTCATTCTTCCTCTGCAAATCCTATCCACTCAATCCCGTGTAGTTCCAAAGGGGAAACAAAACCATTTGTTGGTTATTATCTTCTTCTAATTTTGGCTAACCTAGGTTTAGATCTGAACAAGTTTCCAACAAAACCTCTAAAACTATTGGCCCTTTGGGTAACCCATAAGGCAACACAACACACAAAATAAACTGCATAGTCTCACCCGAGATATTTCTATGTGGGTGAATGTAATGCTCGATGCTTGCGCCTAGGAAAGAATAAATTCGATTTATTTGGATCTTCTTCAGTCTTTACAATCAAGCTATTCAATCTATTATTCTAAGATACATTCATATGTTAAGCCTATGCATGCATTCTAATAGATATAATAGAATTATTCATTCATCCATTCATAATCTAACTTGAAATAAGGTAAAGATGCAATAAACAAATACACATTACATGTTTTACCGTGGTTCACCCTTTGGGATACATCCACAAAGATATAGCTTCTTAGGATCTTTATTTATATTTCTTTTGCAAAATATGACATTGTGCGCACTACATATCCCATCATACAATCATGAAAATTTTACAACCTTTGTGAAGTGGACTAGATCACACTAGGATCCCTTGTTGGCACCAAGGATAGAATGCGTGCTGATGGTTGTTTTCATTAATGGCAACAAGAGAGACAGCAGGATAAGAAGGATAAAACCACGCGGGGATTTGGAAGTAAAAGCTCGGAGGAACAGCCTTTGAAGAAAACGCGTGCAGTAAGAGCTTACAGAGGAAAAAGGAAGAAGAGTCGTGACCGTAGGATCTCACAAATTCCTGATAGAACGAGGGTCGCCAGATCTGTAAAAGTTGCGAGAAAGATAACCCAAAGGAGAAAATCAAGGATCAGGACTTTGAAATGTCCTCTTCACTCGACAATGAAAACCCCAAATCGCGAGACGCGATTTTGATTTACCGCAGCCTAAATCGCTGTGGATCTGACCGCCCCATTTGTATGGACATCGCATGTTTCGTGAGGCCTCATCACAATCTGGGATCGGTATTTCATAATGCAAATTTCACTCTACAAATCCAAATCTCCGATTTCATCGAGCATAAACTCATCGGAATCGGAATCATTATATCAACATCGACTCACCCATGTCAACGTAATTCACGCATTTGCCGACATGTGGCACAACCATGTATTGACAAGTGTCAGATAGATTCAACTCTTTAGGCACATACAAGTAATGAATCGAGTGACACGTGGCAGTAATGTTTAATACGGTCGAATCATGTGTGATGACAAACAAGTAGAGGGACGTGTGGCATCTATGCTCTCGAGATCGGGATTTGATATGTCAAGAACACAATGCATCAAGAACTTCGAAATCACAAAATGTGATTTCGGCGATCATAGCCGTTTGATAAGAATGAATCTGATCCATCGATCATAGCTCGCTCCGAAGCCTCTGGGTTCAGGTTTTGGTATTGACAAGAACTTTGAATATCAAACATCGTGAAATCGCGAGCACGCTACTTCCGGAGTTAAGAGGTATAGATGTGGGCCAAATTCGTGAGTTAAATGCGTGATGCAGTGTATGAGTACAGAGGATGTCTGAATCGCGATATTGTAAAGTCCGGGGTGAATGCACTCTAATATCATTATAAACCCCGAACCCGCATGAGAGGTAAGGTGGAGGTCACATGATACCGGTCATTACGGACCATTGTAATGGCGGCTAAGGTTCGGGAAAAGAGCACATCGGGATCGGAGAATCGGGGGTTCCTGCACAAGCGCATATTGACAATGGGACTCCCAAATTCTCGATTTGTGAAATCTCGATGGGATCTGAACCTTTGGATCAAACATTGATCGGAGGGCTACGCTGTCCCTCACACATTAACGCTTCGGTTATAAATCAGTTAAGTGAAACCGACCGAGAATGATGAATTGGTTAGCATGCTTCACTTGCCAAGACAGATGTCATTGATTCTCATTGAAGGGAAGTGGAATCGTTGAAGAAAGGTGTATAAAATAAAATGATGTAGACCGAATTTGATTGATCATTCTAAATGAAAAATGTGTAAACAGTAAGAAAAGAAGATGAGCAGAGGAATAGTAAACGGTGAAGGAACTGTGCAGAACGAAAACAGAAGAAGAGAAACATGATAGAAAGAACAGAAGCAGAGAAGAAAGACAGAAAACGTTGAAGAAGAACAGAATGAGAAAACGAGTTGATGCACAACATACCTGTTGAATAGACAGAGAAAGAAAAGAACAACATAACAGTTTCTAGAAGACCAGATTTTCAGAACAAACAAAGATTGGTATGAATTGATTTATCTATAAAGTTTGAATGTGTATTTAACCATTAACATTTGAGGGTGGTTGGGAGGTGCTCCTGAGGACTGTTGTCCCCGAGGTTCGCTGGATGCTTGAACACAGTGGAGTTGTAGCTTCCATCTGGGTTGCAGCCGCATATGTCCAAGGTATGTGGAGGTGCTAGGGAGAACAGATGTTCACTGCGGGCCGGAGCCTGTGTAACTTGAAGTCGGTGCTTCCATCCAATTTGTGTTGTAACACTCAGGGATTTGGTGCTTAATTATAGTGGGTGCTAGAGAAACCGTGAGAGTTGGAGCCTAAACAAGTTGCAGCTTGTAAAATGAGGTAGTACTTCACATTGAGTTGGTACTCAATTGTAAATGATGTACAAAACATGCAATATTGCCTATCATTTCAAAGAAGAAGAGGGTTTTCCCTTTATAGGTTTCCTCGTGAAATTTGTCTCTGTGTGTATTTTTTGTGTGATTGATGGTCTTTACTCTTACTTTTCATATGATATATGATTGGTTGATGACACATGAAGAAATCTTAATAATTGTTTAAAAGGCATAAAATTGTTTAAGCTTATAACAACTGATTCATCTCCTCAATTGTTCTAGTATTTACAACAATTGGTATCGAAGATGGTTCCTTTATTTAAAGGTAGATCTGTGTTTCAAAACATGACAAGTCATGAAGGAATTCAGCCTCCAGCCCTCCGCTTGATGGAACAAATTTTGCCTTTGGAAGATTAGAATGAGAACATCTAATGGCCTTGGTGTCATGTTTGGGATGTAGTAGAGACCTGATATACAAAGCCCCGGCTGTACAGCCACCAAGGATGCCAAGTTAGAATTTAGTTCTAACGCTAAGGGAATGAATAAGTATCTTGAATGGACTTTCCGGGTTGAGTTTGTGGGGCAGATGATCTTAATATCACTAAAATAGATGTGGGATAAACTTATGAACAAGTATGAAGGAAATGATAGTAAAGGTGCCAAACTTCAAACATACAGATGGAAATTTGAACAACTGAAGATGAATGAAGATGAAACAATAGCAAGTATTTTTAAGAGTTAAAGAACTTAGAATGCCATGAAGGGTCTAGGTGAGACATTTGATGACTCCCTCTTAATTCGTAATATTTTAAGGTCTCTGCCCGATAAGTTTAATCCAAAAGTCTCCGCAATAAAAGAATTCAACATCTTCAAACTCGCTCATTAGATCAAATTCTTGGAACCCTCACTGCATATGAATCGAGGATAAACAAAGATAAATCTAGTAATTAGAGAAGCTTCCTTTAAAGCATAAAATACATGATTCAATTTGATGACATTGAGGCAAAATTTGTGAGAAGATTAAAGAAAGGATCAGAAAATATCAAGGGAAGTTTCCTTTCAAATTCTTTAACTGCGGGTAAGATAGGGTCATTTTGTTTCTAAGTGTCCCCATCAGAAAAAAAAAGGACCAGAACTCTGATGATTTAAAGAAGTACAAGTACAAGAAATATAATAAGAATAATGACAATTCCTCGGAAGACACCGATAGTGACTCTCATCCGATGAGAATGCTTCAAATGAATTTGTACTTATGGACGTGAGGATCATGATAATGAAGGCACAAAAAGTGATGATAATGAGGAAGAAGTCGGTGGATTTGAAGGAGAACTAATCAGCGCACTCGAAGAAATTGATAGACCTGCATCTAAAAACAGAAAACTAAACAAGTAAGCAATACTGTTCGAGAAAGACAAGAAAGAACCCGATGAAGATGTTTCTCTACTAAAGGCGAAATTAGAAGAAGCAAAGAAGATAGAAGACATAATCAAACAACAACCCGCCGAGAAGAAACCTGTGTGCTACGTTCAGAAGAAATAGTAAAGACCAAAAGAAATGGAGAAATTCAAAGGATCAGGACATCAAAATCGCCAAGTATAAAAGCATCAAGAATTAACCTCCATTCTAAATCAGCAAAGAAATTCAAAGCTGAAAGTCGATTGGGATATGAAGGATCGAAAGTAGTGATCATTCAAGTAACAAAGACCTATCAAGTTTGTCAAATCCTCAAATATTGACAACAAACACTCTGCAGAAACAAAGAAAGAAAATCGAAGAATACATGGAAATGAAAGGAAAAAACCCGAACGTAATTTGAAGACCAGAAAGTTTATCGACCTCAACAAAGAAGACAAATTTTCAAGGTACAAAAAAATCTTCTATGGTTATTGTTTTTCTCTGCTCTAATTTTGGACACAAACATATAAATTGTTCTCTAAGATTTAGATATGAACAATCAAGATACTCAATGAATAACTATCTACCACAACGAGGATTGAGATAGCTAAACAACAAACAATCACGCATTATGAATCACATGATGACTGGAAGAAGGACACAGAGAAACACAACAACAGGTATAAGCATAACACCGCTATGAGCTTTTATTCAGCGAACCGTAATGCTATATTTGTCATAATTATGGATATAAGGCAAAGAACCTG
This sequence comes from Picea sitchensis, assembly GCA_010110895.2. NCBI lineage: Eukaryota > Viridiplantae > Streptophyta > Pinopsida > Pinales > Pinaceae > Picea > Picea sitchensis. The sequence continues at coordinate 10,432 of SNQJ01S0144547.1, forward strand.
CCATTTAAAGAAATATAATCCGATCAGAATCCCACTGTTGAAAAATGTCAAAGTCTGGAAGAAAAAAAGTAGATGACAAATGTGGACTAGCTTTATCAGCCCAAAATAAAAGGAATCCCCGGTATATCGACAGTTGGATGTTCTAAACATATGACTGAGACAAAAATAAGTTCTAACTTTGAGGGATACCAAATCAGGAAATGTAACTTTGAAATGATGCACCAGAAAGGTGAAAGGTAAAGGAATTGTGAGTTTGAATAACTGAAAAAGGAAAGCTCAAGATGTGTTTTGTAGAGAATTTGAAACATAATTTATTTAGTGTCAGTACTGTTTGTGGACCGAGGGATGTGAAGTTGTTTTACCTCTAAAGATCAGAAAACCAAATCAGGATTCGTGTAAGCTAGTTGCAAAGGTATAAGAACAAAACACTGCCCGTTCCTAAAAGAAGAAGAACAAGAAGAATGCAACTTAAGCAAGTATGATGAGTTGGCTGTGGTATTAGGAGACTTGGGCACCTAAATCTTTTGATCACATAATCAAGCTCAAAAACAATGGGCAAGAAAAAGATCTTCCGGACATCAAAACATATGACTCTATCTCAGAAGTTTGTCGTGACAGGAAAGCTTACTCAAGACTCTCAATTCAATCAAAAACTCTTCAATGTAAAAACCTCCAAAGCAAGTACACATGGATTCATGTACCATCAAGGAAAGAAGGCAATGTGGAGTTCACTTTATGCTTGCTATTGATGATTATTCTGACCAACTTCATGTAGTTTGCATTTTTTGAAAGAAAATCTGAAGCACTTGAAAATTCAAAGTGTTTAAGGCATTGACTGAGAATCCAACAGGAAATAGGATGTATGTAGTATGTCCGATAGAGGAGGAGATTTAGTTCCTCGGGAACTTAAAGAATTTTGTGACAAAATGGGATCAAAAGAGAGTACACACCTCAAGGACTCCAAAGAAAATGGAGTTGTTGAGAGGCAAACAAAGTCAAGACAACAAATGGCAAGATCAATGATGAATGAAAAGAGCATACCCTATTATTATTGGTGGAAGCAATTCATACAGTTGTTCATATTCTTAACAAAGATCATCTCACACGTTGATAAGACTCTTTATGAACTTTATTTGAAGACTACTAATCAAACATTTTAAAGTTTTAAGGAGCACATGTTATATCAAGAAAAAAATGATGAAAATATTAGCAAATACGATGACATGGATGATGAAGGTATCTTCAATATTCTACAAACAAGAAAGGGTACGTGATAAGCAAATAAAAGACCTGTGATAAAACTAGTTGATCAGATAGATGTAAAAGTTGATGAAGAAATTCCAAATGAACATATAAGGATGAATCAAGAACAGAAGATAATAGCTTGAAGATGAAGATGAACAGTCCAAGGATCATAAAGAGAAGAGGATGAATCAGATGAAGATGAACATTCAAACCGATGCAAGTCAACAGAAAGAAGAACTCTCCCGTAATCATCGAAAAGAATCATCCAAAAATCAGATAATTAGATATAAATAAAGGAGTTCGTGACTAGAAGAAAATTGATTAAGCACACAGAACAATCTCATGTTGCCTTTTTATCTAAGGATTGAACCCACAAATTTTGAAGAAGCTAGTAAGGAAGAAGATTGATTATAATGTGAACGTGAAGAGTCGGATCAGACTGGAGAAGAACAACACTTGGGAACTTGTTCCTAGACCTCGAAAATAAGAATGCCATAGGCTCCAAATGGGTATTCAAGAATAAAACGAATGAAAAAGGACAAGCTTGTTAGAAATAAAGCCGCATTGGTTCCGCAGTTGATATGCACAAGGGGAAGGACAAGATTTTGATGAAACTTTGCACCCCGCTAAGTAAGATTGAGGCCACTGTGAATAGCCGGCTTATTCCTGCCATAAAAACTTCAAAGTTTATCGATGGATGTTAAGTCATTGGGCTTCTTTAATGGAGATCTAGAGGAAGAAGTATATGAGCAACCCGAAGGATTTTATTCACGTGACAATCCTAATTATGTTTGTAAACTGAAGAAGGCCTTATATGGACTAAAACAAGCACCAATGGCTTGGTATTCTAGACTAGACAAATTTCACAAGAAAAAGGGTTCAAGAAAATAAAAACAAGGATTTAATCTCTTTACATTAAGTCCGGCGGTGATGATTTACTAGTTGTTCGTTTATGTAGATGATATTATTTTTGGTCAGTATCTAATGAATCATCCGTCCAATGGTTTTCTAATCTCTATGCAAACAAATTTGAAATGTCCATGATAGGTGAACTCACATATTTCTTGGGTTACAAGTAAAAACAAAGCTCTTAAGGAATTTTTATTTCAAGAGAAATATTTGAAAGAGATATTGAAGAAAATTTCAGATGGAAGATTCCTCTATACCAACATTAATCTATGGTGGTTTTCTTTTGCTAGATGAGCAAAGATGATATCTCCCCGATAAGTTGATCAAAGAACATATCGCTCAATGATAGGCAACCTTCTGTACATAACAACATCCCATCCAGACATAATGCAAGCCATTGAATGGTGGTATCGCTTTCACCGCCCCAAAAAAAGTCATTTGGTAGCCGTCAAGAGAATATTTAAATCAAGGAACAATGACATATGGATTGTGGTATCATAGAAATCAGAATTTCCAGCCTAATTGCTTATTCAGATGTCGACTAAGAAAACTGTGTTGATGAGAGAAAAAAGCAATCCGCCAAAGGAGGAGCATTCTTTGGGTGACCTATTAGTTGCATGGGTTAGTAAAAAGAAAGGATCCATTTCATTATCCACTACGTAGGTAGAATACATTGCTTCAAGCACCAAGGTAACAATTTATCTTTATGGATGATACAAACTCTGTAGATTTGAAGGTAACTTTACACCCATCCTATCCCAATTCATTGTGATAACACCAGCAAGCATAAGTGTCTCCAAGAATCCTGTTCTTCATTCAAAACTAAGCATATTCCTATAAAGTATCACTTTTCTCAGAACAAGTGTCAAACAGAATTGTTCAATTGAACCATATACCCTCTAAAGAACAAATTGCCGATATTTTCACCAAACCATTGGCTACTTCACCCCTTGGATATCTTCGCCAAAAAGTTGGGGTTACAAACTCTGTGTCTAATATGTGCACTGTTTGTGGGGGAGTATGTATTGAATATCTAGTGGATTTCTTCACTACTTATAGATGACAGGGGGAGAAAGTTCCCAGAACAAGATCAGTGGAAGAACGTTTCTTCTTGACATTGATGTCAAAGGGGAGAAAAGGAGTCGAAGCCAAAATGTTTCGCAATGTGAGAGAAGAGTCCGAATGGCTCTAATGCGCAGGAGAGTTGAAGTCTGGAATGATTTTCAAAATGTTTCGCAACATAGAAGAGTCTGAATTGTCGAATGAAGAGGAGAGTTGAAGTCCGAATGATTGAAGGGCAAGGCTACCACGCCAAAGGGGAGATTGTTAAGGTAAAATTCAAGGATAGAATGCGTTGATGGTTGTTGTCATTACGGTACATAGAGACAATGATAAGAAGTATGTTCAATGGGGATTTTGAAGCAAAAGCTCAGATGATCAGCCTTTGAAGAAAACGCTGCTGAAGAGCTTTACAGATAGGAAAAAAGGAAGAAGAGTCGCTGGACCGTAGGATCCATACAAATTTCCCCAAAGAATGAGGGTCACAGATCTGTAAAATTTGCGAGAGAGATAACCCAAAGGATAAAATCGGGGATCAGGACTTCAAAATGTCCAGTTCATTCGACAATGAAAACTCCGAAACGCTGAGATCGCTGATTTCAAGGATGACCGCAACTGTTAATCAAGCAGGGATCTGTACTGTTCATTTGTATGGACACGCGGTAGCCGAGGCTCCCATTGGAAATTCGATCGATTTCAGTACGTAAAGTTCACTCTATTAACGAATCCCCGATTTCGATATGCTAAATCCCGATTGAATCTGAACCATCATAATCAACATGTGATTGAGGCTGTTGATCCAACTCACGACAGAAAACCACATCAGCTAGGGACACATAGCACAACCAAGGAATGACAGGTATCAGGCAGATATAACACTTAAAACTCATGAAAGTCACGAATCAAAGTGACACGCGGCAGTGTTTAATATGTGTCGAATCATGACGACAACGCGTGACGTGGCATCGGAGTTTCTGGGATCGATTTGATATGTCAAGACGACACGTATCAAGAATCCGGAATCGCTAAATGCGATTTCGGCTGGCGATCATTACCTATTGATAAGAATGAATCTGATCCGCTGATCATAGCTCTGTTCGGAGTCTCGGGGTTCGGGTTTTGGTATTGACAAGAACTTTGAATATTAGATTATCGAAATCGCGATTTCCGATAAGAGGTATAGGCTAAAATGAGTTAAAATTTACGTGTAAGGAGTACAGAGGATACCGTGGAATCGTATATTGCAAGTCCAGTGGGGTGAATGCACCTATCATTATAAAACCCGAAACCCCGAAGGAGAGGTATGGTGGAAATCACATGATAGCTGGTCACATGGACCATTGTAGCCGTATGGGCTAAGGTTCGAAAAAGGAGCACATTGGGTATCGGAGAATCGGGGGTTCCGGTACAAGTGCATATCGACAATAAGAATGACGAATCTATGATGAGTGAACCGATGGGATCTGGAAACCGCTGACTTCAAACATTGATCGGAGGGTTGTCGTTGTCCCTCACACATTAACGCCGCTGTAAATTCGCGGTTAAACCGACTGAAAATGATGAATTGGTTAGCATTTAAGTTGCCAAGACATATGTCCTTATATTACCTATTGGAAGAGGAAGAGGAATTGTCAAGGAAGCATGTATAAAAGAAAAATGATGTAGACCTAATTGATTGATGGTTCAATGAAAAATGGGTAAATGCGAAGAATTAATAAGATGAGAAGAGGAATAGTAAACAATGAAGGAACCGTATAACGAAATGTAGGAAGAGAAACATGATGGATGTAATAGAAGCAGAAAGCAGAGTGACGTAACATTTATTACGTAGAAAGCGCACATGTTGGAATAAGAGAAGAGAAAGCGTAACAAAGGAATGTAAGACCCATCACAAACCAAGAAAGACCGGTAAGAACTGATTTATCCGTAGTTGGAATGTGTGGCCTAACCATTAATATTTGAGGGGTGGTTGGAGGCTCGAGCAGAATGTTGTCCTCGCAGGTTCAAGTGGGTGCTTGAACACGTGGAGTTGTAGCTTCCATCCGGTTGCTTCCAAAGAAACCAGGGTGGCAGAGAGGTGCTAGGAATGCATGTTCTTCAAAGGCGCAGGTTGGAGCCCGTGTAACCGGAAGTTGGTGCTTCCATCCTGGTGCCGGAGTATTCCAGTGAGTTGGTGCTTCCTCTAGTGGGTGCTAGAGAAACCGCAGAGTTGAGCTCTCAAACAAGCTGTCGAAACGTGGTAGCGTTTCACATTGAAAGTTAGTGCTCAATTGTAAAATGATGAATATAAAAGATCCGCCTATCATTTCAAGAAGAAGAGGTTTTCTCCCTATAGGCTCTCATGAAAATTTGTCTCTGTGTGTATCTTATGTGTGGATCAGATGATCTTTACTCTTTACTGTTCATATGCTATATGATTGGTTGATGACACATGAAGAAATCTTAATAATTGTTTAAAAGGCATAAAATTGTTTGAGCTTATAAACAACTCCATTGACCCCTCCCTTGTTCTAGTATTTCCAACAAGCTTCAAGGATCTAAACCTCAATATCTAATTACTTGACTCTCTTACATAACAACATATTACAAATAATTCCTTAGATATACAATAGTCGAACTGAATTAGTATAGAACCAACAACAATGAAAAATACTCTCTAACCGAATACCCCACCAGGACCTCATAGGTTCTTATTTATATTGTTTTACAAGATCCTTATTCATTAAAATCTCTTGCTAAAACCCTAACCATAACATGGTTATGTTTTCCTGCCTACGCACCTTGCATTCTTTCCTCCTTTTCATGCGTAGATTTTCCCGACGTGCTGCTTTCTCCCGCCAGCTGTTCTCCAAAATTGGGTCTTACCTTACCAAATGGGCATATCCTCCAAGTAGGTCGTCAATTGCATGATTTGAGAAGTAATTAATCACCCAATGTTTTTTTTTTTTACTGAAAACGGGTTATGTTGCATTAATCGCACCTCGCCAGAATCAGAAAGTTACCAATTTGAAGAAGGTTGGTGACCTCTACCGCTACGCCAACCTTCGTGAATGTCTTGGGAGACCATTTCCCTCTGATCCTTGATCTAATTCGATGATATGTCAAGGAATGCATACATGAGTAAATTCCCACAAACTGTGAGCATAGCAAACATACAAAGCATTAAATCGAGGGGGCTGGAAATTTTCCCTTAATGTAGGGGTCCAAATTTTTCCGAGATCCTAAAGAAATGTTGGACGCTGCCTCCTTTCTCTATGCACTTTATTGGTCTTTCGCCCTCGGGTAAGGTGTGGAGACGGAACTGAATTGTCATCAGGTTCAAAAGTTTCCACAGAATCTCTAGATGGGACTGAAACAGTCAAACCTACCCAGGTAGAGGGAACCGGACCTGAGGCCCACAATTCTCTCGCTACTACTGGGCCTGGGGGGGTGGATTCCGGAAGGCTTTCGTCTACCAGAGGATCTTTCTGGTCTGTTGTTGCTTTCGGGATCTGGGGCTTCATCTTCCTTCGGCGCATCAAAGCTATTTTTATTTTCTAAAGCTCTCATTGAGGTCTTTGGGGCCCGGGCTTGTGGACTCATTTCGCCTTGATTTCCTTCAATCGACTGCACGGGTCAACTCATCTTCTTTGATCGGACCGACTGTAGGCTTTCTAGCAGCTTCTAAAAGTGACCGTAATCATGGCACCGGAGTCACTTAAAAGGGATCTGCTCGTGGTCCAGCTCTTGGATGTGGCACGATTCCCCCAGGGAGAGGTTAATTGCTTCCGGAAGACCTTTCTCGAAGTTAACCTCAACACAAATGCTGGTGCACAGTAAACTGGTCCCTTCGCTCTGCCCTCGTGCCTGGTGAAACGCCCAAGCTTATTTCCAATGTCCTTCAGAGAACTTTTCCCCCAGAGATGCAAGGGAAGGTGAGGCAGCCTAACCCAGACAGGGGCTGCAGTGATCTCGGTTTCGGGGTTGAAGTCTAGAGTCCAAGGGGCTAAGAATAGTCCTCTCGGCCCCATAAAATAGGGTCCAGATTGGAACACTAGATCACAGTCCTCTTTGCTCGCGAATCTAAAGACAAAAAAACCCCTGCCTACAGCTAACAGAGAGACGCCTCCCTGTATCAGCGGCTCCCACCGATCAATCGTCCATGCCTCCACTGTTTTGGGGCTAGGCCATAATCCCGTAAACTTTCCGATGAGGGCCGTGTCTGCTAGATGGAGGGCTAGCTTGCAAGGCTCCTCTGGAGATAGCTCCAGAGAAGGGATCTCCTCCATCCTCTTAACAAACTTGGATGGGAGAGAAGGCTTGGATTTGGGTCCTGCCGAGCGGACCAACGCTTTGAATGCTTCCAATCGGGCATTTCCTCTCTCGCCATTCAGATCTGGGGCCATTGTAGCAGGCCGTCGACCTCCAGCAAGTCCAGTCGCAGCGGCAAGCACGCATGCAAAAACGCGGTGAACAGTCCACGCAGGATCGCTTTTGAAGGTGTCGTTTCACGTCCCTGTACGCAGGGAACCTGGTCGACTGCTGCCGTCGAGGATCCTCGCTCCTGCACACGAAAACCAGCGCTTAGGCGGCTAGGGTTTGGTCCCTAGCCGCGGCGAAATCTTTCTCGCCTCATCTCGTCCTGATATTAAAACAACAAACAAGCATTCTTACAATTAATCACCCAATGTTAGTTAAGATAAGTTAATTAATTTTTTTATTGTTTTCTTGTCATTGATATTGGATGCTTCCAATGGTTTGAGGAAGGTTGTGTATCGTTTTTGTTCATATTTCTAGATAATATTGGAGTATTCAATACTTTATCTAGAAAAATTGAAAGATACAACAAATGGACTGGCCAAATGGTAAAAAATACTTTTCTCCATCCATTTCCTTTATCTTTGACATAACAATTGAATCTAGAAAGTTGAGTAGTATTTTTTATATTCACTCTGAGACTGGCATGAACCTTAATCACTAGCAATTATTTCCTACAACAAAATTGGTGACCATACTAGGGAGAATTTTATGCATTATTCCTTTTAGGGTTTACTCCCTTGGATCTACATCCATATAGTTTGAATTGTTTAGTTATCTTTGTTTTATTTCTTTCTGTTCTTGTTGTAGAACCAAAGATTTATGTTTTCAAGTCGCTTTTCACAAATTTTCCACATTTTTAGGCTACACACATAATTGTCTTCAAGGATACAAGAAGGTACTTGCACCTTTCCTTCATCATAAGCATGGGTAAACACATTTTTCCTTAGAGAAAAGTGTGGGAATATGCTTATTTCCTTCTGGATACAAGTAGGTGTCTCATGTAGGAGAAAAATTTTCATTTTTCTTGGATTTCTAGTTTTCCGGCCTTCTTTTTCTGCAATATTGCAAAAAATTTGGTTTGCATTCATAAGGAAGTAACATCAATTCAATGCTTTTCATTTAAATTTTGGTTTATAAAAGGAAAAGAAAATATTTGTAGTAACGCTTCATAGCTGCATTTTATTTGCATTGTTTTTTTTATTTGAGGTTGTATTCATTAATTGTAAAATAAAAGAAAACTATTGTTTTAGATTCGTTAGATTCAAATATATTGAGTTATTCGCTTTCAATTTTTTATTAACGATCATTTTATTTCAGCATGGATATTTTATTACCATGTCATGGTTATTTTGACATATTGAACATTTATAAAATTAGTTTTAGTTAATGAAGAATCCAAATAGTTGACTAAGCACGAGCGCCTATAGTGGCCATGATACCATGAGTGCGGAATAGTGAGGGGTGGTCCTAAAGGGGGTTCTACATACTAGAAATCCCAAGCCACCTTGCTAAGTATTTTTTGAGAAAATATCGCTTTTCCCCTTTTGACTTATCCAAGGCTAGTCATTTAATGAATGTAAGGAGGTTGGTAGAAGAAATCACCTCCTTAGTTATGAGAGTATGGGAAATTACCTTTATGATGTGAGTAATGGAATTAAATACATGGGTAAATTGGGTGAGAGACTCATCTCATCAACTTATTCAGGTATGGGCTAAGTACAATCATTTTTGGAAAGTGTGTAGGAGTCAAATCTTGCATGGGTAAACGATTGAGAAATTCGAGTAGTGGGGAGAGATGAGTTTTTGGGGGAAAAGAGGAGAGAAAAAAATAAATAGTTTAAGAAGCCAAAATATCCATCCATAGTAAGTGACAAATTCCATCCAAGAAAAATAAACTTTTTCTACTGGGAGAAGAGCACAAAATCTGGGAGATCATTGGATTTACAAGACTAGAGTTGGGACACTATTGGGAACATGCATAAGATCACTAGAGGGGATACATATGAGGGATTGTGTAGTATATAAGGGATTCCTCTCCTTATAATGTGTGGGACAGGTAAAAGGGTTCCTAAGAGATATTTTAGTTTCCCATAAATTCACCAGATTGTTCCTAGGGAATTGAATTATGTTTTGAAGTAGATTGAATTCCCAGAAAATTCCTAAGAGTGTCAATTTTTACCTTGTGGTAGCATGGCCTCGTTAGGGGGTGTCCTGTTGCATAGATATTGATGGGAAACAAAACCTACATTTGGGTGGAAAATCGCTCACCCTTAGTCATTTATGTGGACAACAATTCTTAAAAAGATAAGTGTCTTGTTTGTTCTATGCAAATTTGCATGCATGATCAATTAATGAAAACTTGCATAATGTATGAAGATAAATATGTTAAAAAGTAGAATGGAATAATTTTCTACGTTTCCTATGTGAAACAATAGTTTTCTCGTTGATTTACTTCCTCTTCATTTGGCACCACAATATAAATTGGGCTAGAATTATGTAAAGACTTTGTGTTTGAATTTATGGAAATGATGGTGGTGTCTGATATTTGGTTTCCTTACTAATATTGAGAAAAGATCTAGATGATGATAATGCTATTCATATGAAATTTTCCATGGTTTGGGGCATGTTGCGTTTGGATTCTTGATTTCAGCTCAATTGATGTGGTTGGTGTTTATGCCTTGTGCACTTTGGCCTACACCTAATGTTTCCCATGATGTCACTCCTTCTCATATGATTTTTGTGTTGTGGATATTTGGTGTATGGTCCATGTGATAAATGTGACCTTTGGATGTGGAAGTCCCTTTGGAAAATTATTATTTATGAATAGCTTGATCAGATTTGATATGCACAGAGAAATGTTTCATCGTTTCCTAGAAAATAAATTTGGATGGGATAGGAATATAGGTGGGGGGAGGTCCTAGACAGAGGGGTAGTTCCTAGATAAAATAACATTTCCCATGGAATTCCAATCAAGGTGAATACAACTCAATTCTCAAATCTATGATGAGGAATTCAAGAATTAGTTTCTAATTTTGTTCTTGAAAATCAGTGCATGGTCTTGCTTGTGGGAATGACACTATGGAGGATTTATTTACCCTCGCACCTGGAATCCATTTCCCCATCAATTATTTTAATGGTAATGGCCTTCAATAACTAGAGAAATATTACCATCAATTCCTTAGAGTTTCCTCTACCTCGACACCTAGATAATCCTTTACCTCAACATTTTGAATACCCTTAAATATGTGCCTCAACTCACCTTTCTAGGGATGAATGAGCATAGGTATTTCCCATCACTCATGAAATAAATATGATGATGGAATCTACACCAAAATGCATCTTTGATTTAACACCCTATCTTCATTTTCTATCAGAAAAATAAGTAAATTTCTCATCGATGGTCGATGAATTTTTTAGCTAGCAAAAGCGAATTCCAATGCCATCGTCAGCCTTGAATGTATTTGACATTGCCAATGTCAAATACCCTATCATTTGTTCTTGGACATGTCATTACATTGGCGATACAAAATTTCCCATTTCGAAAACTAACTCAATAAATCACTAAAAGCTACTCCTAGTGCCAAAACTAACTCAACTAAAGATAGAGTATGATAAACTGCTTTGATATACTTTCCTAGAATATGATGTCAATTTTTAAAAATTACAACTTTACTACTTTGTACTCACATATTCTTGCAAATGTATTATTATATTCAAAAAAACTACAGAGTAAAATGCGTTGTGGAACATATTATATAAATAATTAGAAGTACCTTGTATTAATGCACAACAAGCTCTTCTACAACTGTCATCTTTAGATGAATGGCTTCTAACCTAGTTGAAAGGGATTTAAAGGAATTGCAATTAAAACTATATCAAATATTTATGACCTAGCAAATAAAAACACAAGATGAACCTCTACTCATGTGTTACAGTGATTAACCATATGTATGTGGTTTCTGGACAGCCAGACAGCTGGATTTATAGTTGACAAATTAAATTTAAAATTTCTCAAGCTAGTGCAATGACTAAATTTGATGAATAACTGTATAAAACCCAAAAGAAAGAATGGCATTGGATATCAATTTTTCTAACAAGGAGAAAAAAAAGGTAAAATATCTTATTCTAGAATGTTATAAATGGAAAAACAGTGAAATCCATATTGAATCCTTCAAATAACTCCATAAGCATCATACATGATTTCCAAGAAATTATTGAGCACAGAGAAGCACATAGGTTTCATGGCCAACATTAATCACCAAGGAGTACAAAACTTGGTATATGCATAGCCAGATACATAATTGTATCTTGGTAACTTGAGAATTTAGTGATCAATGTTTTTCTTCTAAATGGTCCTCCCATGCATGCATAGGGAAAGTGTTATGGCCACCACCAAATTCCCAAAGTTGATCTCAATATTGTGGTCTATGATACTCAATAGTGACTACTAGTTATTATCATTATTGTATCTTGCTATGTTACTCCATCCCCAATTCCAATATCACTATTACCATTGACTTGAAAAAGTACATTGGAGCCTACTCCTCAAGGGTGACCTATAGTTTTGGGGTTGTAGTTATAGGGATTTAGAATTTCCTTTATTTCCCTGAGCCAAAAGATTCCATCAACTATGTCAAATGTACTCCACTAATATTGTGAATAGGTTTATCAAATACAATGATTATAAATGAAGAAGAATTTTCATAATTGTAAAATGACAGTGGATGAAAACACTAGCATATTTGGCCCATTTTGTGATGGTTGTTTCGACACTTATACGACGTTATGCCATTGATATGGCGATGAATTTGGAGTCTCTGAAACGTCGGTTTAGGTGACGTGGAATTTGAAACGAACTTGATCAAACTTCACATAAGTGACGATATAGGCAAACAATCTTAAACCAACTTTTCGTCTAAAGTGAGACAACAACTTTTATAGTTAAAATGACACATCATTAGAAGTTGTCATCACCTATTCGACAACAACTTTTTGTTGTTTATGTATCTAAATTGACGACAACTATTCGATGTTTCTATAGAAAAACCGTCGCATCAAAAGAAGTTGTCGTCGCCTATTTCACAACAACTTTTTGATGTTTATATAGAAAAACCATCGCATCGATAAAAGTTGTCGTCGGATATCCGACGATAACTTTTCGATGTTTATATAGAAAAACTATCGCATCGATAAAAGTTGTTGTCGGATATTCGACAACAACTTTTTGATGTTTATTTAGAAAAACCATTGCATCGATAAAAGTTGTCATCGGATATCCGACGACAACTTTTCGATGTTTATATAGAAAAACCATTGCATTGATAAACATGGTCGTCAGATATTCGACGACTGGAATTTATTTAGAAAAAAAATAAAAATAAAATATTTTGGGCATCAATTTTGAATTCACAACCTGCTACGTGGAGGAAGAACTCCAGGCCGGCACAGAAGAAACGATCCATACTACAAGTGGTGGACCTCTTGAGGAAAGCAAGGATGAGACTGATGCATAGAGGATATCTCACCTCTCCCCCACTAAGCAAGAATCCCAAGACCAACCACCATTCCATCATCCAGAGCACCTGGAATTAATTTTCGAAACACGCAGCATGGTGGATGACCAGATTTTCAGGGCCATCAGAATCAACCAATGCCTTGATATGATATACGTCGCTTACTCCAGTACATCCCCAAAGTGACAATGCACTACATACGCGCAGGCCTATGCGATTCAGACTAGACGAGGAAAGAATGGTGACAACAATGAGAACACCGGTTAAAAGGTTTTTATGCATGCTCATAGTTAGAAACTTTTCTCTTTTGTTGAAAATCAGAGCTCTAGGTCAGGTAGACTATAGCAACGTTGTCAGTAGCGAAGTAAATAATAGACTTAATCTAATGGTGGCAATGTGTCCTGGTTTCCTTTGAGCAGGACGACAACTTGGTATTTTTTGTTTGAAAACAAGTGGCATGGAATGGTCAGCTATCTCGGTTTCCTCTCCAGGCAAGACAGCTGGCACTCCAACAGAAATCTATAAATCTACATCTATAATATAACGGGTCCTTCCTTTTTTACTTAAAAAAAAAAGATATTAGTATTNCAAAGGGTATTGCATGAGCCCCATATTGATTTCACAAAGCCTTGGGACTTCTTTGATGGAGGTTATCAAGGCTCTCCAAAAATGTGTGGGGATGGAGTCATACTCTTTTTAGATCATTACCACTTCTTCTCCTTAAAATATGGAGCAGGACTAGGAGCAAATAACATGGTTGAATTCTACACCCTCTAGATGTTGATGAAAGTGG
>SNQJ01S0144548.1:0-20165 GCA_010110895.2 Picea sitchensis
GGTTCTCCGGGCCAGTGGAGTCCAAATACGGTATTTAATTCTCAGTGGAAGTTAACGCCACCTTTTCAGGTGCCTTCCACCGCCATCGTGGTCTCTTTTTCTGCACATACCCTCCCAGCAGTCCTGTAATATAAATTCATAATGTTATTTACATTCATCGACCTTCTTCATAAGGTCCACTCACATCATTCATTCACAGTTTCATCATGCTTTAGCATGGGGATTCCTATATTAGGATTTATTACAAATTTGGGGGAAACAGGGTGTTACACACTAGTTGCTTACTTAGTGTCAAATTCCTTGTTGACTTGCTTATGCAGCATGTTTAAGCTCTGAAGTATCTCTTCTTGAGCCTTCATAATATTTTCATTATCAGCTCTATATCTCTCCACTTATCTATGCAGGATTCTCATATTGGCAGGCGCATGCCTATCTCTTCTTCCATTTGACTATGTCTCAGCATTTCTCATGCTGACATATAGACCTTTGACCTCTTCCTCATGGATGTAAGATCCTTGAGCATCTTCCATAACTCCAGTCCTCATATAAGAACCAAAGTTTCTTTCTTGTACATATAATTATGGGTGGACAAATTTCTTATACTCCTCAATACCTTTCCATCGACTATTTATTTGCTCAAATCTGAGCCCCAGGCTGAAAGTTATGGTCTGGAGAAGTTTAAGTTGTTTTACACAAACTACTCTTGTATGTTACAGGTGTCTTATTTCTCTCCCAACACATTTTCAAGTACCCATAACCAAAATCTTACTCCACCACTGGCTTCTATGGGTCACAATATTTCCATTGAATTCTCTTATACTGCAAACAAACTTTTGAGCATGGTGTTATGCCTTTTGGAAGTAAAACTGGTGCTAAAATTTTACTCTCGTTGTTATGGTTGTAACTTTCTCATACGAGCTTCGTTTTGTGAACCGTTTAGATCATTGGATATCTCTCTTTGAGTTCTTTTACTTGAACCACAAATATAAATTCCTCCTTGTTGGCACAAGGGAAAACCCGGGGTTCAACACTTCAACAATGCACCAACAAAACCCTAACTATCGACCCTTTCGGAAACCCCTGCAAAGCAGATGAAGTCTCACCCGAGGTAGAGGCAGGGGTGGTTGTAGGACTCAAGTGTCTACAACCTAGCTGGGATACAGATATTTGATTATGATACTTAACAGAGCACTTAACAATTAACATTCATTAGTATTTAACCCTTATTCACATCGTAGGTTGAAACCCTAGTTACAGAGCAGTGTAGTATTCAACAAGATCTAATACATCTAAGAACTTAGCATATAGAAATAGATCAGATCTAGCATTCATTCACATTACTAAGAACTAAGCTACTATATCAAATGCATCTAGCATATATCACTGCACTAAGCATAAATCACATCAATAACATAACAACTATAATGCACAAAGCAACCACAACAAAGGATATATGTGGTTCACCCCAGTGTGGGGCTACGTCCACCAACTCTTCTCTTCTTTATTGTATTCTTTCAATATTCTACAAGCACAGAGCCACAAGAACCCAATCCGGATAGGATAGGAGACCTGCATGCACCTCGCCAGATCCTCCTTCCTCGAGCTAGGTTCAAGCACAAAGCCTTCTTACAATCTACACACAAGCTTCTTACAATCACTAGCACTTAGCTCTGCAAGTTCTTAACACACAGTATGCACAAAGCATCCACAACTGTTCGCACTTAGCTCACCGACCACATTACACATCTAGGTCTCTTCTAATTACATCTCCTATTTTTCTAATTATACATTACAAAAGGGTCTAAACATGGGTAAACCCATGGGATGACATCCCATACCCGTTACATAAACCCTAAACCCAAAAATTCCCTAAGAAGGGGGCGAGATCCCACGATCTCTTTTTCTCCTTGTGCTCTACCTTTGACTAGCCTATCGAAGTCCCAAAATTGGTCAAACGTGACCAA
Organism: Picea sitchensis; assembly: GCA_010110895.2. NCBI lineage: Eukaryota > Viridiplantae > Streptophyta > Pinopsida > Pinales > Pinaceae > Picea > Picea sitchensis. Next base: position 1,965 of record SNQJ01S0144548.1, read on the forward strand.
GGTTCTCCAAAACTTGGTCAAGGGCCAACAGGCCCCCAACACTCACCTGTGACTTGTCCCGAGTCACTCTGATCTGGGTAACTCTACCTCAAATGCCTCGATATTTTCTCAAGATTCTTCGACCTGTGGATTCGCCAGAGCCTCCTTCTTAGAGAAATCTTGAATGATCTTCTTTGTTACGGGTCCTTCCAATAATTGTTCCACTGTGGTGACCACTTGTTCCAATTCTGCACCTCATCCTTCAATCTCCTCAAAAAGTATGCAAGTTGCATCCTGCACTTGCTGGAGTCGTTGAGTCACTTCCATGACCTTACTCTATATGGAATGGACTTGTTGTTGGATTGTACGATGTTCCTAGGATCGTTTCATCCTCTCGACTGTTGGTAGTGGATTCAACTGCGCTTGCACCGTTGTTTATTTTTGCTTGGCCTCCCAAAGCTATGACTCCAGTATCCTTAGTTAAGGGTCCTCTGTAAGGAACTCATAAGTCTGCGCACTTCAACTATTGAGTTGTTTACATTCTAAGGCCAATGCCTTGATTCTCTAGATTGCGCTCCAAGTAGTTTATTTTCTCTGGTCTCGTACTTCCTGCGGAGTGCTTGGCACTTCTTGTAACTCTAGTTCTATTATCCTCTGTTGGATCTATTGAATGGCTTCAGTAAGATTCCCTACTTGGCTTTCCACTGGGCCTTCTTCCATATGTTCTAAGCCTGTCACAGAGCAAAGTGCTCTCATGACTGCTTCTTTAACTCCAATATGCTCTGCGAGTAGTTTTTCCTTCTCCTTATGGATTTGTGCTCTATCCTCTGCAAACTTGGCTTCGATGTTGTCTTTTTCTTGTTGCGCAACCCGACATTGTTCTCTGGTTTCCTCTTTTTCTTTCTTTAAGTCCTCTATGGTATGCTCTATTTCTTCTTGAACACGACGAAGGTGAGCTTCGATCGCATCTGCTATTCGGCATAGCTAGGCAGGTTCGTCTCCCAACTATGTTCCTTCTGATGGTGGGGGCACAGTAGACACTGCACGATTGGAGTAGAGGGATTGTTGTACCCCTTTTAGTTCTGCTTCAATTCTTTCATGCATGGTATCTTGTTTGGATTCATTGCGCTGTAAGATATCTTCTGAGGTATCTGAGACAGCAGTCATGATGAAATCTATGTCATCCATCATTATCACAGTTTGCATCTGTGGTTTACTAGCTTTGGACTTCTTCCACGATGTAGGTTTCGTGGGGGAAACCTTTCTTTTATTGGAGGTCTCAACTTCGTCAATAGGATCCCTAGGCAGTGTTACTTCACCTTGTTTATGTTTGTCTTCTTCTCCTTTGTCCTCTTCTTTGTCTACTTCGTCATCACCTCCCCCTCCAAGTGAGTCTGAAGCAGTCTCTTATGATGCGTTGTTTAGGTCATGTACCTCTTCATTTTTCTTCCTTCTGCTATTGTTGGGTGCATCATACTTTTGTGAGTAACCACCGGACTTTCAATGAGGTCGAGGTCAGACAATTCTTCCTAGTCGACTGGTATAAGGAACTCTGCAGGCCATTCCTTAGTGATTTCTTCCATGTCCTCCTTCGTGAGTTTATAGTAACTCTACAGCTCTTCTTTGTGTTCGTCTCTGCGCGCAGTGATATAAATAAAAATTTTATCTGCATGGAACTTCACAAATGGTCTGAGCCTGTGTAGGGTGTTCGGCGTCATCTGAGGGAAAGACTCAATAACCCTTTTCAATTGTAGGTAGTAGGTGTGGAGCACCGCATTTGATAGCCATTGTTTCGCCATATCACTCAAACACCAGAGCGTGGTGAACTTCGCAGCTAAGGGTTCTGATGGCTCAATCTCAGGGAAGGTCGCACCTTTCGGCATTTCCCAAGTAATGAAATCGATGAGGATCAGTAGCCAACTGAAGTGGAACTCGTAGCCCTGATCCTGAGCTTCACGACAATCTTTCTCTAACTGGTTAATGAGGTAGCTCGCCCAGTTCATTTGTATCCCTTCCACGCATTTTCTCGTGAGGTCAACAATGAACCATGTGACCTGTGTTGGTATGTTCTTCCTTACTAGCTTATCAGCGATAAACTAGAAGGCTAGGCGCACTACACCATTCTGAATGGAAGCTACCTTGTAGCCTCACTTCCCCTTTCCACATCACCATAGGTATCTTTAATTTTATGTTCCAGGGTGCGATCTGCAGCCTTCCCTAGATAAAATTCTTGTGGGTCTGGTCCTTTCATGCTTAATCTGGTGATCTGATGGATTAGCATCGGATCTACGGTGATACATCTGTCCAGCCACAGGTAACCACCATGGAATAAAGACAACAGGAGTTTAATGCACGCGTTAACCTCCTGATGCCTTCCAAAGTGTGGTATCTTCATCATGTTCAGGATAGTGGACCTCGCAATGTCCATAGTCCACAGCTGGGGGATGATATTTGACTTCTTCCCCTTGGTCTTGGTTAAGTACTTGTGTGGGGTGAGAATTTCATGGTTCTTGCGATATCCCAAGTTGAAGTCATTTATATTCAACATCATGATTTGTCCTAACTGTGGTCCTACTGCACGTATCCCCTTCGGGAGGTACGCAGTAATCAAGGTGTAGTCGAAGTCCCTCGGGACACTGTCAAGGATCACCGCGCCAGCCAGAGGTGGGATATAATCGGTCAAGATAGATGGGATGAGCTTCACATTCGCCAAGTCATCACGATGCATGGTTCATTTCTTTGTCGCAGCTCGGGATGGTCCAGATCCACGAGCAGTCAATGAGGATTCTTACACTCCTCTCGTCGACGAGGCTTGGACTCATGTAGACATGACCTTCTCAGTCATAAGGTCTGTGAGGATCTCTTCGACAGATTTCTCTACTTCGTTGAAGTCACCCAATATGCACTCTCGAGATCAAGTATCTCAGATTGGTGATCAAATACTCAATGTAACATAACGGGTGGTGAGGAATCAAATAGGTACAGCGTGAAAGAAACTAGTTCTCTATGGGCTCGAATAATCATAATTGGCAAAAGTGTTCTTGGTGCAACACTCGACGGGATAAATAGACAACGTTGTAATGGACTCCTCCAATGGGTAGGAATGCCTCAATCAATGCAATTCCCTCTATTATGGCATGGTCCCAATGGTCTAATGGCGATAGTTCTGGCCATAACTGTGGTTCGAGTCGTTCTGGAGTGTCAGGCTAACGGTCAGGACACCTCCAATGTTCATATTGCTTCGTCGTGGCAAAGTGCCAATCTTTGTTGTTCTGATATCCCGACAAAGTTCCATTTCTGCAAACCTTCCTTTTGTAAAGTCCTCCCTAGAACTTCCTGTAACTTTTCTAACTTTGTTTTCTTCTTGCTGAGCTTTTTGGCTTTCTTTCCTGTAATCTAAGTCATTGGTTTCCTCTTTCCATTATTTTTCTTATCTCCTCTTAGCATAGTAACTTTTCACTATGGAGGGTCTTTCATAGAGTTCGAGGGTAATACTTCTTCTCTTTCTGGGGTAGGTGTTCTACTCTCTTCTATAGACAGGTGTTTCCATTATTCTTGTGTTCTTTCAACTTTGAAGTCCATATCTCTAGTCCTCAGTAGCTTCGGTTGGTCCTCTTGTTCTTCCAGTAAGTGCGTTATTCTCCTAGCCATAAAATATCTTAGTTCTTGTTTTTTCTGTTCTAGATCCTCCTCTTCTTTTTTCCTTTGTATCTGATCTTTCTCAATCCAGTTTTTTCCTAGCAAAATAGCAAATGGGGTGTTGTTCTCAACAAATTTAAGGATCTCAAATTCTTCTTCTGTCGAAGTTCCATGAGCACTCATAGTTGTCAGGGTAAGTCTTCCACATAGGGTTATCATATTTCCTCTAAATAATTATATTCCTCCCAATGAAAGAACCATAGCAGGCTTTCCCAATATTTCCCAAGTTCTTTCTGTCATGATATTCACATGTGTTTCCTCATCCAGAACACAGTCTATGTCGAAGTCTCCTATTCTTGTTTCGATATTCCTTCTCATTTAAGATCTCTGATAAGTTGATATCTTTGTGATCGTTCAGGGTTTCTTTCATCTGTAATAATACAGTCTCTGATTCTTTCTGGGATTCTATCATATCCTTAGTTTCTTGGCATGTCTCATGGTTTTCTTGTCTCACATTCATCTTTTCAACTTTAGCAATCATTCTAGGGAAATCCAAAACTTCATGGTCCATAGCTTTGCAGCAAAGACAACTAGGACCTCTACCAGGGAATTCCTTAGAAAGATGTTTCATTCTTATGCAACTATAGCAAAGAGTTAATCCTCTCTTTCTTTTAAATTACCCCCAACCTTTCGTGTACTGTGCACTGGGATCACAGTAACTAACCTGCAAAAAATTATTTCTAGGACCTTGCATCCATTTGTTAGTCCAAACATTATTTGTATGCATAGGAATAACATATCTTTCACTATTCTTATCAGATCTATTCATATCCAATCTTCTTTCTTCTAGTTGTTCCCTAGTTTTCAGACTAGGAAAAAATCTATTAGACATGCCTAGATCCATTCTTTCGAAACAAAAAATTTCACTTATCTTACCCTTCTCAGAGTACAAACCTTTAAAATCTTACCTCTTTTCTTCAGATCTGATTCCTTTCTTAGAACAGAGCTTCGCAGTCAAGTAGAATATTGCGCACTAAAGAAATAGATCTATGCAGAAAGATTTATTTTCTTCAATTCCCAACAATCATAGTTTCAGGTCCCAACAATGGAACCATTTGTTGGCACAAGGGCAGACCCAAGGTTCAACACTTCAACAGCGCACCAAAAAAACCCTAACTACCGACCCTTTCGGAAACACCTGCGAAGCAGATGAATATCACTTGAGATAGAGACAAGGGTGGTTGCAAGACTCAAGTTTCGACAACCTAGTTGGGATACAGATGTGTGATTATGATACTTAACAAATAAATTAGCAGTTAACATTCATCAGTATTTAACCCTTATTCACATCGCAAGTTGAAACCCTAGTTACAGAGCAGCGCAGTATTCAACAATATATAATACATCTAAGCACTTAGCATATAGAAATAGATCAGATCTAGCATTCATTCACATTACTAAGCACTAAGATACTATATCATATGCATCTAGCATATATCATTGCACTAAGCATAAATCACATCAATAACATAACAACTATAATGCACAAAGAAACCACAACACAGGATATACATGGTTCACCCCAGTGTGGGGCTACGTCCATCAACTCTTCTCTTCTTTATTGTCTTCTTTCAATCTTCTACAAGCACAGAGCCACAAGAACCCACTCTGCATAGGACAAGAGACTTGCGCGCACCTCGCCAGATCCTCCTTCCCTAAGCTAGGTTCAATGACAAAGCCTTCTTACAATCTGCACACAGGCTTCTTACAATCACTTTCACTTAGCTCTGCAAGTTCTTAACACACAGTATGCATGAAGCATCCACAACTGTTCACACTTAGCTCACGAGCCACATTACACATCTAGGTCTCTCCTACTTACATCGCCTAGTTTTATATTTATACATTACAAAAGAGCCTAAACATGGGTAAACCCATGGGCCAACATCCCATACCCGTTAAATAAACCCTAAACCCAAAAATTCCCTAAGAAGGGGTCGAGATCCCGTGATCTCTGTTTCGCCTTCGACCAGCCTGTCGAAGTCCCAAAATTGTTCAAATGTGACCAAGGTTATCCAAAACTTGGTCAAGGGCCAACACTCCTTGACACATTCTCCTCACATGGGTTTTGATTGGCTAAAAACATCGTTTAGGGCCTCAAAAATCCCCGCAAGTTAATGACCTTCAAAAACCACAAAAAATTGCATAAAACTAATTGTTTTACTACCATAACAACATTTAAATCTTATTCATTGATCTCAAATCATGCCAAATCTAAGCCATTGATCGATGCTACATCGGCCTTCGGCGACCAACGTTCTTCTTTGGGCACGCACCACACTTTCCCTAATCTGTCGACGCGACCATCGGCCATCAGCCCATTCCCCCGACAATCGATTTGTATATAACTCTAAATTGACTGATTCGACTGTCATCCATTGGTGATATTTGTTGGTGAATGGAACTCCTCACTGATTTGGTTGATGACTGACCATCATCCCATCAACAATCAGCGATCCTCGACAACTGTCGATAACACCTTCCCAAATTGGCCTACTTGATCATCGACCATCGACCACTTATGTAGGATTACATGGCACAACACGTGGGCGATGACTTGGCATGACACATCATCCTATGGTGTCGACTTGGGTGATGTGGTATGACACATGGATGTTGGCGTGGAATGACACATGGATAATGATGTCATCATCCTCTTCCCTCCATCGACCATTAGTCAATTCTCTTGGATGACCCAAACACTTTGTTGAATCAGTCGACACCCAACCATCGGTGCATCAGTCATCAGTGACTTCTCTTGCTTGATTCGAAACACTTTGCCAAATCGGTCAACACCCGATCACCATCCCATTGACCATCAGTGATTGAAAAAATTTCACGGGATTCATCTGAGGATAACCATCGGTCATCAGCGGTCAGATATGTCCTTTGGCCAAACCAAACTCTTCCCCATTTCGACAGACCTGACCATCGGTCGTCGACGATTTCTCTTGGTGAATTTCCATACTTAGAATTTTTCAACCAAAAACCCTGACAAATCTAAGTCGTCAATCTATTCCATTTCAAAAACCCCTCAAATGAATCATGGACATTGATTGGATCTACGTTTCAAAACGATCAAAATGAATATAGATGGTCGATCTAATCTATCCCCCAAACTGTCGAAATTAATCACGGTCGTCAATTTACTAAAACTTTCAAACGATCGATACCTTAATGATTTTTAAATTTATCATGGAAAATATCGGTCGTTGATCTTGAGACAAAAAGGTATATCAGTCGTCGATTCACCAATATACCTACAACTCCATTGGCGGCCATTAAAACTCAAATTTCTACCATTTCTAGTCGAATTCAACTCTACAACTTTATCAGTTTACTCGATTAACCTTCTTAAACCATCCAAAGTCATTCAAACTCAACTTTTTCCCACAGATTTGGGGATTTCTCTCTAAATCCTCCATTTTTCTCCAAATTTTTAATAGACAAATCTGCAACAGTGAATTTCAGCAATTCACTCTGGTTCAAGCAGAATACTCATAAAAATGAAATTTATGTTAACTAATTTAATTCATTTACATCTAACTGATTTCATGTAGCTTTCAGCTAAAAATTAAAATCATATTTAAATTTTTGTTCGTTGACATTACATCGATGCATCTATAGCATACTAAAATAGACATGAATGCAGCTAATAAACTTCATTATATCAGCATATAAATCATTCTCAAATATGCAAAGTTCATGCACATCAATTTGACTCATAAATACAAGAGAGAATATATAAGCATTTATCTTTTAACAATGGTTGTGCAACCATCTTCTCAGGACAGAAATTCCACCCAACCATAGACTTGTTGTTCCAAATGTCAATAGCAAATCACCCCCGAGTTGAAGCTAGTAATCCACAAAAGAGGGTGGTCTCTCACAGTCCACTCACAGCTCATAAAATCACAACCCAATAATCTCTTCCTATAGTTATCCCAATTTTCGACCAACTCTCTTCCCCTTGACCTACCCAACCCAAGGAATATACCCCTTCACTAATATTATTCACTTGGGCCTCCCATTCGTTTATCAAGGTCTCTCTGACACATGTAACCAGGAATCTCTCTGTCAAGAACTAAGGGGAACTCGTTGCTAGGAAAACTAACAGCAAACCAACAACAAACAATTTTTGTTACAATGAAACTCACCCAAGACTTCACTTTTCTGGCCTGACAACCTTGCTCTTCAGTTTCCAACTCCAAATACGCTCCATCGTGCTCTAGAATTCACCCTATGTGGATGCACCATCTCCAAGATCTTTTTCTTTCTCTCCACTTTCTCCTCATGCACATAAACTCTATATGTAAAATTGTTGTCCCAACCCATATGAATTTTCTCTCCTTTGGCTTGCTTGCTTGACTCACACTCTTCCCCAAGATGATTGTATTCAACCCCCATGTGCCCAATAAATTTGATATGTGACTACTCACACCCACCCTCTTACATGTATTCAATGATTGGCTTTGGAAACACTCAATCAAAAATGGGAAGGTTCATATACAAATAACAAATTTAGGAAAATGGGTTGGATTAATATACATGGGTAATTCCCCCTTGGACCCCTCTTGGCCATTATCCTAGACACTCCCCTCTCTTGTGGATTAATTGAGCCCCCATCTCTTGTCCATGTCCCCTTAGTGGATGACATCACATTTTATTATTAAATCAAATACAATTTGCAAATTACATCACTTTGGTCGTAGCCAATAATTATATCTACACAAGCATTAATTAAACTAGGGATTATAGTGGGGATATTACAAGAACAGGTTCAAGATTCATTGGTGGAACCAAGGACTAAACAAAAATTCGACAGGGCATCTACGATCGAATTATAAATATAAATGCACAAAATCAAAAAGGCATGCATGGAGGAAATCCCATGGGACAAGCACTAGAAAAAATTTACAATATGGGGCATGGAGGCTGGCATATGGAAGGATCAAATCGAGTTTCTTGAACAAGTCAGCATTCAACACTACTTGGGAGCCCCACAGATCATAGATCTTAGGGGTTGAAAGGAAAAGGTTGCTAAGTTTATTATCAGTCGATACCATGACAACCATTTATGGCTAGACATCCCAGTCGGCATCACTGGTGGTATAATTCATAGAATTAGAGGGTTGTCACACTGAGGAGAGTTGATTCCTAAAACTTCAAACACACCTAACTGGATGCAGTACCTACAATACCTCACAGGGGTGACCTCAACAAATAATTTCAAGGGTTTCCTAATCAACAAGGTCATAGATCAGCATGCCAAATGGAATTCTATCAGTGTTTCATTGTTGCAAATTGGGCATCGGTTGTTAAACTCACAATTTTGGAACCCACGAGTCGAATTCAATAAAATAGGGCGAGATTCAACTGGTCAGAGCACCCGGAAAACATCATCAAGAGAAACTGTAAATAATGTCAAGATCATGGAACAGTAATGATATTCACATATCTCCTCATTTGGATAGCCATGAGCCAGATAAGTCCATAATACAAATCCATATTCAAAGCGAAAAGAATACTCACTATGGAGAATTATCAATTTTTTGCACCTGGTGCAGTGAGTTCATTAGATTCCCTCTCGACCGACATAATGTTCAAAAATTGGGTCTAGAATCTTAAAAATGCCTCTCATAGATGGAGGGTTGAACAGGTAGTCAGATAAGACCTACTTCCACTGTGCCACATTCAACTATGTATTTACACGACCAAAGTATGGTCTGGAAACGATTCAGCCCCAACTCCTAAATACTTAGCCTACCAGCTGACACAACTGTAAATTTTTGAAGAGTTAGAAAGGTAGACTGAGACTAAATTTCCAGTCCCTCTAGAAGTGTTGGAAGCAAATATGGCCCTCATAGTGCTTGTTGGAGTAGGCTATTTTGGATAAGCCTTGGGAATCGTGAATGAACGAATCGCGTGACATTTTGGATAAGGAGAAGTGTGCATGCAAAGCAACTGGAGCATGTTCAAGAGTCAGCACGCAAAAGGAGGAAAGTAGTTAGGATTTTTGGGACATTTTTTCCACATTGTAACATGCTTAGCCCTATTGTAAAGCTAGAAATTGTAATGGGTTTTTGGGTAGAATTAATTCTTTAGAGTGATGAGTTTTGGAGCAAGAGATTGAGTGAATAATTTGTTAAGTGTTCGGGTGTTTTGAGTGATGACTGAGGTTTGCAGGATTTGGGATTGCACTGCAACAGAATGGCTGAGGCAGGTTTGGGTAATGTTAACTGATACATATTATTGTAAGTGCAGTGTGCAATTGTAAGGAGATAGCTAATGAATAAAATAAGAATCCAGTCATTGTGGATGTAACCCAAATTGGGGTGAACCACATTAAAAGATTATGCCTTGATGTGTTTTTTTTGGGTGTTATGATGCACATGATGTTTATTGTTACTACGCAATGAAGATAAAGGTCTAGTATTGTTGGCACCAGGCCGAAGTGGAAAGAAGGATGATCATGGGAAATAAAGTGTGCGGAAACGAAAGTAACAGCTGGAAGGTAACACAACACACGCACATGCAAGAAAGCGTGCACAAGGAAAGAGACAGCTGGAGGAAGAACATCACACATGCATGGGAGGAAGACCTAACATCAATAGGGTTAGGGTTTTGATAATACATTGTAAATGGTTGAAGAGACTGATATATATAAATAGAGATAGGCAGGTATCAGATAGAGGTTGGTTCACTTTTGTATTAGTTCGGCTTTTGTAATAGCCTATCATAGTTATGTACAAGTTGATGCATTATGTAATAATGCTATGAACCATCTTTGTAAGATTTTGAGCTAAGAACAGAGGAGAGAAGGAAGATTTGAGGATTAGATCGTAGGCTGTGGAGCCTGGTGCGATCTAGTTCGCCTCATACAGATCTTACCCATCTGAGGGGATTGTAAGCGTGCGACGCTGGAGATGCAAAACTACCATAATAAAAGAGCCAAGAGCCAAATCTTTGTAGACATAGCCCAGGAGGGGGAGAACCACGATAATATCTGTGTAGTTTGATGAATGCATGTATATCTTGGTTGCTTTCAGCAGTTAATTGTTATGCTTAATGAATGAGTTAATACATTGTTATGGAATATGATTGAATGAGTTAATACATTGTTATGGAAGACGATTGAATGAATTAATACATTGTTATGGAATATGATTGTGTTGTTCGGGAATTTAACTTTGAAAGATAGATGTACACCCGAGAGTAATAGTAGATTCCAATCACAATTCATAGTAAATGGCTCTGAATAATAAACCCCTATCTCATACTCAATCCTAGGATGTAAACACCTGAGTCTTACAGGAACCCATTTAAATCTATCTTGAGTGAGACTGCGCAGTGCACTCTGTGTACTATGTTGCCTTCTGGTTTACCAGGAGGGTCGATAATTTTAGAGGCTTTGTTGGAAACCTGAAAGACATGAACCCTGGGTCAATAACTCAGATGGTAAAATAAATCAGTAAACCAACAAATGGTTATGTTCCAGTGTTAATAGAAACAAGAGAGGACTGAGTAGATGATATAGATTGAACGATAAAAGAATGAGCGAAACAAGAAGATCAATGAGCAATTATAAGGGAATGTTGAGACCTTGGAATGCCACGAAAGCATAAATCAAGGGTTGGTTGAGAACCAAAGAGCTAGAGTTTGCCCGGAAAGACAAGAGAAACCCTATGATCACACCTCGCAAATATCTGGACAAATACATATTTACTGATTTACAGAAAGTCTTTTTCTATGATTTTTCGCATCTACTACAGGATTGGATACTAAGGTTGAAGGATAACCACGCGACAAACCGGATTCGACAGCTAGATTGGACTCTAGTACAAATTGAGCAGCTACAGCAGGTGAGCACAAATTCACCCACGCAGTAGACTTTTGGCTTGACAGTATTGTGGCAGGTTTCATCACCAAATTTACAGTTGACACAGCGAAGTCATACAGCACAAAAGAGCAAGAATTTCTACATGGACCTCAAGGAAGGTACATTCAATCCTTGTATACTTATATTAAGATACTGCTATATAACAAAGGTGTAATGACAATGGAATCAGACAGCTAAACTTCCCTGCGTGCATGGGGGGAAGGGGAGAAACATTTACAGAGAGAGGATAAATGGAAGGAGGAAAGGAGAAAGACAAGAAGGAGGAGGAACCCTTGGATCTGATCATGATGGATGAAGACCAGATCAAGTGGATCTTGGCGTCATCAGGAACAACGCATAGCAGAGTACCCTACCAATATAAGGTGAATACCAAGAAGAGAGTCGTAGACACAAGGGAAGGCTTAGCAAGTGACGAGTAAGAGATAGAGGATCTCCAGGCTGTGGAGCAGATTGAGGAAATCTTGCGTGCAACATATGAGAGGAAAACGAGAGGCCCAAGAATGGGAGGAGAAGGCAGTCATCCTATCCATATTAATGTCAGTGTGGAACCCACGAACCCATGTGTGACTAATACACCAAAGAGAACACCATTGTTTAGACAACCGTTGTTCGGAGGAAGTCCGACAACAAGAATTACATATACACTAGGAGAAACAACTGGAGGAGCCAGTTCAGGCAGCACTAGTCAAGTATCTACACCGCACGGAGGAGGAAGTAGTTATGTATTCATAATGGAAGGACACGATCCCACTATCAGATTACCAGAATTTCGAGGAGAAGGAGAAGAAGACCCTGAGAATAATTTGTTCATTTGTGAAAAGATCTGGGAGGCAAAGCAGATCATTGATGAAGACACCAAACTCGCGCAGCTAGCAATTACACTAAGAGACCGTTCACTAGACTGGTACATGAGTCTAGACACAAATAGTTCCCCTGGGATAACAAGGACACTGGAAGGCATTAAGAAGCTACTGATTAATGAGTTCCAGAATCCAAGATCAGAGGATTAGTACATGAACAAGATGATCGAGATAAGACAGAAACCATGAGAGTTTGTATGGGAGATTGACCAGAGATTCAAGCATATAAAGGGAAACTTAAAATACCTTATGATCGAGATGAAGCATCAACACATGTTTTTCAACTCACTACTCCCACACTTAAAATATCCCCTACGACAACAGAAGTTTCAGACACATGGAGAGGCTCTGAAGGAAGCCTTGCAACTGGAAGAGAACCAATACCAGCAGACGGACCCAGCTATCAAAGAACTGAAGGAGGATTTGAAGAATCTCACGTTTCAGCTGAACCAGAATAAGAACAAGGACAAACAAGAAGTCATTTGGTGTACCACATGCAGGACAGAAGGACACCACAAGAACGAATGCCCAACATTCGTGCAGTATATGGAAACAGTTATGCCAAATCCACTACCACAGGGAGGATAATGGTGCGAAATATGCAAGAAACGGAGTCGTGACCCTTATCACTGCATGATGATGCAGAAATACCAGACAATTCCAAAAAATTCATATTACACCTTTTGTAAGTCAGTGGGCCACGACGACAAAGATTGCAAAACTATGGAGCTGATGCAGGAGAAGACATTAGATGCATACAAGGTACGTGCCGAAATGATGACTGGGCAAGCAACGCCACAGTTCAATCAAGCCCCATCTCCATACAACATTGCGCAACAACAGTACAATACTGCGTAGAAACCCTATAATAACGTGTAGCCCCAGTATAACCCGACACAGCCCCAGTACAATATCACTTAGTACAATCAAGCACCACAGTATAATGCATTGAGAGATGATCGAGCAGGCTACCAAGGAGGAGGACGAGCCAGAGGAGGTTTCGGATGCGGTAGAGGACCAGTCACATGTCACAATTGTCAGCAACTGGGACATTATGCATGGGAATGTCCACTTCCACCAACAACTTGTATGTATTGTCACGCATCGGACCATGATACAGAGGAATGTCTGACACTACTAGTAAAGATTCAGGAAAAGAGGAACCAAAACAATCAGAATGTCCAGTGGATTTCAGCCGAAGCAAGGGATGATAGACAAAACATCAATATAGTCACCCATGGAGGAACCAAAATAGGAAATGATGCAGTTCGACATGAACCAGCACAGAACCAGTGGGTAAAGAAGAACATTGAACCACGAAAGCATTTTGACACGCAAAAATAAAAGGATACCTTTAAGGAAGCGAGACAAGAATTCCAGAAGGAGGACACAACGTCGACTTCAACTGCGCAACCATTCAAGGAAGCCCCAGAATATGAGATGTCATCATCATTGGATCATACCAACGGAATGCATCACAAGGGACAAGTAAGTACAATCAAAGGATTTTTTCAATCATGCGTGAAAGTATTAAGTGATCCTTCATATGTGAATATATTGCACAACATACTAGATAAATGTAGCAGCGAGACAGAAGAAAAAGTAGAACCAAAAATCGTCAATCACCTACACACCAGAAGAAGAACAAGTAGGGAATTTAGACTAAATGCTAACATTGGGGATTTCAACATGGGAGACATTATACTAGACCTAGGATATGAAGTGAATGTGCTACCAAAGAATACATGGCAATGTATGGGAGAGCCAACATTGGGATACTCAAATGTCCAATTGAAACTAGAAAACCAGCATAGAATCCTACCAATAGGTAGACTGAAAGAAGTGACAGTAGATCTTGATGGAGTGTGCACTAAAGAAGACTTTGAAGTCATTGAAATAGTAGACGGCACAACACCTTACCCGACACTGCTTGGTCTAGATTGGGCATTTGAAAACTAGACCATAATCAATTTGAAAACTAGGAAAATGACATTTGAATCCGAAGAATACAAGGTCATAGCACCCGTAGATCCATCAGAAGGGGAGAGGTTTGTAGAACCCACTTTCCTGGACTTAGAGGAGATCGTCCAGTTCTACAGAACAACTTTGTACGATGAGGATTACATTAACCCAACTACAGATGAGGTACTCAGTTGGCGTAGCATTACTTCATGCGCAACAGACTCAGACACCGGGTTAGAAAACTGACAACAGAGACTACACGAAGTATCCATGCGAAGATGTGCAAGAATAGACCGTGCAGTAACATGCATAGGCACGGAAATCAGAGAACCACCCAATTTCCACAAACTAAATGATTTGGAATCATTCTTGACACAATATGAAGACGGAGTATTAGAAAACCAGTGACTGTTAGCACTTGACTTAGCACTCAAGGCCACACCTGCAAGATGGTGGGGCGCACATAAAGAGACCAACACAGACTGGTATCAATGTAAGTGACTATTGCACATAAGGTTCGGCGCATAATAGGAATACAACAAACAGTAGAAATACAACGAACAAGAGGCAACAGCGGAACACTTGGCGAAGTGCAAAACGTTTTGGAAAATGACACCACCAGAGGAATTTCCTCATCACTTCATACACACTTTAGAGGGAATATCGGTGAACTGGTATACAGACCATGAATTATGCCAATGAACTACAACATGGAGGACATTGCAATAGAAATTCACAATAACTTTCTCATTCAAGCATGAGAACCCCAACATAGACGCAGCTCTCAAACGAATCAGAGGAGTAATATTCGTCAAAGAACTAGAACTAGAATTTATCACAGAAGAGAAACAGCGGAATAAGCAGACATTGAAGGAACTACTGTCATGTTACCATGTACAGGAGGAAGCACCAGATGAAGATGACCCACGTGACATTCAAATCGAAGAATTAGAAGGCGAAAGAGATGTGGAAGGACCACCCATAGAATTAGAAGTCATTTCCGTGCCAATCAAGGTAAAGAAATTTAACATCGGGACAGCTAAGAAGCCCAAAATGGCCAGCATTGGAGACTACTGGGATGAGAAAATAGTAGAAAGCATCACAGAATTGTTGCGCGAATATAGAGACCTTTTTCCCAAAACATTTATAGAGATGAAGAGGATAGACGGAGAATTAGGAGAGATGAAGATACCACTCAGACCTTAAGCGAGACCTATTAGACAGCGACCTTGCAGACTGGACCCCATATATAAATACAAAGTTAAATATGAGATCGACAGGATGCTCAAAGCTGGAATCATTGAACCAGTTGAGGAATCATAATGGATAAGCCCGATGGTAGTACAGGACAAGAAACAAGGAAGAGGGATCAAGATATGTGTCGACTTGAGGAATTTGAACGATGCATGCCTACACAACCCATTCCCTACACCATTTACGGATGAAGTGTTAGAGAATGTGGGGGGACATGAAGCTTACTCATTCACTGATGGATTCTCAAGCTATCATCAGATTAAGATAGCACAAGAGGACAGACACAAGACCATGTTTGTGATGGAATGGGGATGTTATTAGTAAACAGTCATGTCGTTTGGACTGAAGAATGCACCCACAATATTCTCCAGAGTGGTTATCGCAGCATTTAAGGAATTCATCCATCAGTTTCTCGAAGTATACCTGGATGGTTGGACAGTTTATAGTCTATTGAAAAACCATGTGGAAGTCTTATGACTGACGTCAGAGAGATGTAGACAATGCCAGATATCATTGAACATCAAGAAACGAATATTTGGAACATCATTTGGGATACTATTGGGCCATATAGTATGCAAATAAGGCTTTCTAGTGGATCCAGTAAAGATCGCAGTCATCATTAACTTACCAGCACTAAAAACAGTCCGCCAGCTAAGAGAAACATTAGGGCACACAGGATACTATAGGAAATTCATTAAAGGGTACACGCAGATGACAGCACTAATGGAGAAACTATTAAGGAAGGATACGAAGTATCAATGGAACGACGAGGTTCAACACAGTCTGGATACCCTGAAGGAAAATATGGTTACCGCACCGATATTAGTATTTCCAGACTGGGAAAAGACATTCCATGTGCATGTAGATGCATCAGTGATATCCCTAGGAGATATCTTAGCACATCCAGGAGAAGGAGACTTGGATCATCCGATAGCATTCGCAAGAAAAAAGTTATCAGAATCGGAACAGAATTATAACACGGCAGAAAGAGAAGGCTTAGCCATGGTCTATGCACTGCAGAAGTTAAAACATTACCTATTGGGAAAACACTTTAAGATGTTTACAGATCACTCAACCCTGAAATACCTAGTCAAAAAGCCAGTGTTAGGGGAGAGAATCTGTCGATGGTTACTTCTATTTCAAGAATTTGATTTTGAAGTAATAGTTAAACCATGGAAACTAAATGCAGGACCTGACCACCTATCCAAGGTCACAAATGGAGAAGATCCCACGAATTTAGAAGACAACTTTCCGGATGCACAATTATTCTTAGTCCAGATTTTTTATGGATACTTTGCAGATATCATTCAGTACTTAACTACATGTACTGCACCACAAGAATATACGACCACATAGAAGAAGAACTTGGTAGTCCACGCGACCGACTATCAACTGATTACAGGACATCTATACCAGATGGGCGCAGACAACATCTTGTGAAAGTATGTATTAGAGCACGAACGACCAAGAATTTTAGCAAAAGCTCACGAGGGAATCACAGGGGGCAATTATGTAGGAAAATCTACCGCGTAGAAGGTACTACGTGCAAGACTATGGTGGCCAACGATTCACAAAGACTCGAAAGAGTATTGTCAGAGATGCGATGTATGTCAAAGGGTAGGCAAACCCAGCAGAAGGGACAAGATGCCACTAAGACCACAAGTAACATTATAGGCATTTGACAAATGGGCAATCGAATTTATGGGACCAATCAACCCACCAGCGAAAAGAACAGGGGAAAGATACATTCTCACCGCGACGGAATATCTAACAAGATGGGTGAAATTCGCACCAATAAAAGATTGCAGCACAAAGACAATTGCACACTTCTTGTTTGAACAAGTAATCACTAGATTTGGGTGCCCAAGAGTTTTGATGAGAAACCAAGGAACACACTTCATAAACAACACCATTTGTGTGATGACTGAAGAGTTTGAAGTTCATCACCAAAAGAGAACATAGTATCATTCACAGGCCAATGGAACAGTAGAAGCCTTCAAAACAATTCTGGAAAATGCACTGACAGAGATCTGTAATGTCAATAGAGACGATTGGGACCTCAAAGTACCAGCATTATTATGGGTGTATAAAACCACATGCAAAAAGTTGACAGGGCACACACCATTCAAACTAGTCTATGGCCAAGAAGCAGTAGTGCCATTAGAATTTTTAGTACCTAGCTTACGCATAGCAGCTATCACACACATGACAGAACGAGACATAGTACAGGAGAGATTGAATTAGTTATTTTCAATGGAGGAAGACTGAATCCTGGCAAGATTCCATCAACAAGTGCAGAAAGAGAGAGACAAATCTTGGCACAATCGACATATCAAGAATAAAACGTTTCAGGAAGGATATCTAGTACTGATCGACGGCAAATCGTTTCATCACCCGGGGAAGCTTAGAATGCATTGGTTAGGACCATACGAAGTAAAATCTGTCACAGACAGAGGAGTTATATATTTATGAGATTTAGCAGGCGTATACCTCAGAGGAATGATCAACGAGAGCTGACTGAAGCTATACAAGGACAGTCGACCACCC
>SNQJ01S0144548.1:20175-38852 GCA_010110895.2 Picea sitchensis
AAACAGAGACAAAAGAATTAATTCCACTCATAAGCATAGAGATAGATAAAAGAAGGTCTGACAGTAACAAAGAAAGAAGCTTGATGGCTGCTATATTAAAGAAAGTGTCTTGTTACAAAACAGTAGCATCTAGAACTCAAAATCGAACCCTTTGTTCATATTCTATCCTAAGATTTATAGCTTTACAAAGTAGTTCTGAGATCCTAAAAACATGGATCAAATCAGCTAAAAATAGTAAGTCAAAATCTGATTGCAAAAGATGAGGGATGATTCCCAAAAGTGAGGTCAATCCCAGATTTTCTGGTCCTTCTCTCTTGTTGAGTGCTGATGTAGTGCTGGATAGCCTCCCAAGGCTGGATCCTGACTCTCTAAGAGAGACAATTCGAATTGGCTGAGATGAGCAAAAAATCCAACTAGTTTCCACCAAAATAGGTGCCAAAACCAACTTGGCCACCTCTTCTGATCCTTATATACCAAAAATGAATCTTGAAACTGAATACATAATTCATCATCTATCCATCATGAGTGTTTTCAAATGATTTGGATCAGAAAAACCTTGATCTGTGCAAAATTTAGCTTTCTCTGTCCAGTTACATGTTTCGGTGGTTAACACATAGGAATTCTGGGTGTGTTAACTACAGAAAGCTATACTTTCGGTGGTTAATGAACACTTTTCAGGTCCGCCTAAACCACTGAAAGCCAAGTTTGTCCAAAACTATAAAACTGTAAAAATGTATTACCTTGCTGCTTCGATGAGTGTTCAAGGTCTTTTTGATGATACTACTCATCTTCGTACAGATCTGGAAACTTTAGTTTGGTGTGTTGAAGACTGTGGTATGTCCACCATTGTTGTAGCTAACTCGACTAGGGTTTCCAAACCTGTATGATCCTGTGCTGGAGGTCGATAGACTGCTGTTGTGGTTCGTATGACTATGTGCAGGCTTCAGCCTATAAATATTCTTAAGCACACCTTTGTTTGCAAATTCCAATCGATCTGAATCAACTTTCCTAAATCCTTTCACAATATGCATCTATCCCAAGACATAAATCTCAAGGATTTGATTATGATGGCAGTTGACCAATCTATTCTGTGAGATTATCCATATTTTGGTTTTTTCCCCATCAATTTCCATTTTCAGATGGTTTCTCATCCTGATATTTTGGTAAGACTTTCTGGTGCCATAGATCCAGCCTTCTTTGTCCCTCATGCTGAGGTTAGACTCTCTGAAAGCATTTGTTCCAAGATACATCATTGATTTCAGCACAATATCCTCGCCATCCAAAATAATATCTCCATTGCCTTCTGAAGAAGACCTGTCTCTGTCAATGGATAATCTCATCTCCATAGCAATTGGTTCATAGTTGGCATCTTGGATATGTATTTTAAGCCACAAATAATCTTCACTTGGAGAACTGCCATTGTGATTAACTGTCATTATACCTTGTATTTCAGGCAATTGAAACTGAGAAGTAGGAAGTTTTGTGTTTGTGACTAGATTCTGCCAAATTTGAAACTGAATACATATCTGCAAATTAAATTCATTAGGAAACTGTACAACCATAGCCAAAGTTTGGCTTCCTTTCTTGCTCCTCATGATGCCCTTTACATGCGATCCCATGCCTGAAATCGAGATTCGATTCATGAGTTGTCCTACATTTGGCGCGATAATTGTTCTTGTAATTCTGCATTTCGAGCAGCCTCTTCAACACCCAATTTTATCTCTCGGGCACTTGGCATTCACTCTGTGTCTGTGTTTTTATGAATGGGAAAGCATCAGGCGTTTAAGCATAAATAAATAAAAACTCAATCTACGGAAATAAATCGGGCTTTGGGTTTTGATGTAACTCGGGTGTATCCTTCTAAATGATATTGTAGGGCATTTGTAGACAATTCTTCAGAAACTGCCATTTGATTTGGTGAACAGCTACGCGCTTTGCATGAATAAATAATATTCTTAACCCCTTCCCATGGCGACTGAAGCAATCTAGCAACCATAGAATACCTGCAATATGAAGGAAACCGAATACAGAAACCAATCTTCCCTCCACCATTTGAATATACATCTAAACTAGAGTTGAAACCCTTATGAAGACTTGGGAAACTACAACTGTCCGTCTGCTTGGTGTGCTGATATAAAACGACCTTCCATTTTTTTAGAGACAACCATTAACACTTCTTACACATGTAAAGGACACGATATCCAACTAGTTTGTAAGAATAGATACCCTGCAATCTGAAAAAATGAACTTGGCATATGCATCTGGCTGGTTGTCTTGACATGTGTCTCTGCGTTTTATTGTTTTCATTTCTGTTTAAAAATGTATCGGGGTTCTAGGATATTAGGTGAATTTTATACAAGCTGAGACTTGTAATAACATGTCAATGAGGTGAAAGGACTAATATGGAACTTGGTAATTGTGCTAAGTGTGTGTTGACTTATGTGGTTACTGTGGGCTCAACGTTTGGCATATGTAACATGTCTTAAGATAGTAAGTAATGCTCAGGCACACTTAAGCATACATCACTTATGTTTTAGGGAAAATTTAGAACTAAAAATATACTTTTTATTTCAAAATCTAAAGATATAAAAGCCAGGGAATAACATTTATTGTGTCTTTTTGTATTGCAGGTTAAGAGCTATGGAATCAAAGTAATCTTAGGCAAAGAGATTAACTAGGATATTATTCAAGGCTTGATGAATAATTGAGACTCTAATACTTGGCCAAAATACCTAGGGGAAAAATAATTCAAGTAGCGAGTAATGAGGGCAAAAAAGATATCATTATTTTTTGGTCGCTAACAGATATCACTAAGCGGAATTAAAGCATGGCAAGGACCGATGGAACATCACATTAAACACGCTAATGGGAGATGGAAAAGAAAACATAATGGAAAGTATGAAACCGCCGTAGATGCATTGAACCCATATTTATGATGCATTAAACGCATAATGGAGGAAGCATCCTCGACAAGCTTTGTGACAAGCCCAGATAACACGTGAGCACGGGAGTGACTGGTTTATTCGTGAAAGGAAAATAGAGAGAGAGTAATAGTAGCTAGAATGAACAGAGTGACACCAAAGAACTCCTAGAAGATATTTGAACTTAGAAAATGTTTGACAATCACCACTATGGCACCACCGAAGCCAGCAGAAGCAAGCCAGACAGCCAAACCAACCAGGGTTCAAACTAGGTCACAAGGACCGCTAGAAGAGAATGAACAGCAGTAGACGAAGATCATCGACATCGATGAAATACCATCCCCAGAGAGGATATCGATAAACTCTACACTAATACTAGAAGAAATTCAACATCCACAAGAACAGGCCATGAAAGTGGATACGACAACAGTGGCGCAGGTGCCTCAGAACAAGGAACCGGAAGCACAACTAGACGAGTCACAAATGACCATCTCAAGTCAACCAACAGAGGAGACTACTGGAAATGCCTCATCTTGGCTAGAATGGTTGATGGGGAAACAATCGAAATTTGTTGGAACTTTGAACCATCCACCATAGCAGGAAGACAAAGTGCAGATACCGAGCTCACCCTGCAAGAAACCTGCATCTGAAATTGTTCTACCACGCATACCATCTAGAATACAAGTAGAACTGAAGCTACTGGGTCATGTCGGGAAGCTCAAATATTCAGACCATAACGTATTAGATGAAATCAAGTTCCTAGAACTGGCACAGAGGGTCTTTATGCATACCATAGCCGTAAACCAACTTGGAGAAATGATTATCCAGCCACACCAGTGGGCATCTGGGTTGGACAGAACAGGAATCTTAGGTTTGCTAAAGCTACCACATTTTGGCGGAGGTCAGTACACAATAGCATGCGTCAAGAATTTGTTAGCAGTCACACATGGAGGGGACATATGGCTGGACAAATCCGTCCCCATAACTATTGACCTTATCACACAAATCATAGGGTTACCAACCCGAGGTATGGATCTTGTGTTGATTTTGGATGAAAAATCCAAGGAGAAAGTGTTGGCAGAAGAAATGAAGAAGAAATATGGCACTTCCAGGGGAATGAGGGGCATCATAATCAAACGAATCAACAACACAGCTACACAATTGGGCGCAAATATCTAAGATTTCAAATTTCTCAAAAAATGCTGCAAAGAGGAAGTACCAGAAGGAGTCATTGCAGTTGCATCTCAGTGCGCAGGAGGAACCTCTATGAGTTGGGTGCCATATTTATTGAACTTGTTTCAAAAGGACTGCAAGGATGCATAGGACCTAGGCACAAAGTTTCATTACTCATGGTTGATTACCCTAATAGCCTTCATGGGATGGCAAGAACCAAGGTATGTAATTTTCTGTACCAGACCACAGCCAGCGGGAGCGAGATACTTATTACTGAGATCTGGGTTGCAGGCCAGGCATAAGAGGGATAACGGAGTCATATTTGAAGCATACATATGGGTTATATATGAATTTATCATCCAATCATGGAGAATAACACCATAGGCTATTGCGCGATATGTGGACATCGCCAATTTTTGGGCCACAAGACAGACAATGTGGATACAACCAAGGCAGGATCCAGATAAACAGTGGCTACAGATGCCCTACTGCATCATAAAGGGTGATATCGACATGGTCATCAGTGAATGGCCTGATGAATGGAGGATCCCAACCATTACCCGGGAAGTACTGGAAACAACAGCAGAAGGAGAGGTAGAACAGGCGAAAACACAGCCTCCAAAAATCTCAATGCCCAAGAAACCAAGGACGGGCCAAACCAAGCCGACTAAGGAAAATGAAGGGTCAAAACAGATAGGGACCCAGAAGGGGAAGAAATATACTACACAACCGACCAATGAACAACAGAAATGGGTCAAGGGAGCGCAACAGACCGCCCCAAACCCCATCACATAGGAACCATGGGGAAATAAGAGACCATCCACGTAGGTAGGAGGCACGCACAAGAAATCAAAGGCACAACGAGCATCGCCAGACTATACAATCACGGAGAATGATGGGGAAATGATCACCAGAATGGTCCAGGATTGCCTAGTAGAAGATTTCAATCATGCAGTGCATCACAAGGATAAAATGCAAAAAGAGCTGACAGAAATGGGACAGTTCCTCAAGAAATTTGGGGAAGCATAGATAGTAAGCAGCAGCAAAGGCATAGAGATACCGACAATACATACCAAATAACGAGTGGAGGTAGAAGAACGAGACCCATTCCACTCCATGCCACATGCAAACGCAACGATTTACATCAAACCTAGCATGTTGCGCATGGATGAAATTGTGGGGAAGACACCCTTGAAGGATTTATACCACATCCAGTTGGTCCTGACACGAATGCCAACAAGGGAACTACACAAATTGCAGGTTAGAGTTGACCACGAGGTACAGTCTCGTGCACATAAAAGCTTAGTCGAGCTATAGCAAGCAACAAAGAAGTGGGAGGCACTGGAAAACGTTTGTGAGCAGACCAAGCTCGAAACTCAGGAGGAAAAAGAATGAAGGAATGAACTGGAATGAAGAGTGGGAGGAATTTTTGAGAAACTCCTAAGCCCCACGCAAGGAAATGAACTCCCCGTAGCAGTAAAGATTGACCAGATTGTCAGGCAATTGATCAATATCAGAAGGAGGCCGAGAATATCTGCAAACAACTCACACCAACCACTCCACCAAGAGTGAAGGAGCAAAGGAAGCAGGAAGTAGGAAGCAACAGTTGTAGGGGATGGAACAACAAGTTAGCACAGTAGTTGAATTGCTTGATAAAGTAGCTCAACTTTGGACAAGGTTGGAGGAGGATCCACAAGTCCAACGCTAGGACAAGGAAGAGGAAAGGATCAATGCAACAATCCAAGAACTCAAATAGAAAAAAAATACCATACAAATCCCAGAATGATTCAAAGGGATGCAGGAGATGAAGAATATGAAGGCAGAACTTATCACTATGCAAAAACATAAATAGGAGCGCCAGGCTCAAATAGAGCCACTACAAGAACTTGTAGCAGAAATACTCGCACAGGCAGAAGGAGCTAAAAGACAGATAGCACAGACCCAGGCTGAATGTGCAGGATTTTTGAGCGACGAAGTGACAGTTCAAGTAGTAGACACCATCAAGGAGAAGACCATGCAGGCATTGACAAAAGTAGCAAAGCTCAAGGAAAAGTTCCAGATGATCACCAAGGAGATCGAAGAAGCTCATAAGGATTAGGTGACTCGAGATGAGTCACATTTCAGTGTTGGGGGCCTGTTGGCACTAGGCCAAAGTGGAAAGAAGGATGATCGCATGCAGAAACGGTAGTAACAACTGGAAGGTAACACAGCATGCGCACATGTAAGAAAGTGTGCACAAGGAAAGCGAAAGTTGGAGGAAGAATAGCACGTGTGCATGGGAGGAAGACCTAACATCAGTAGTGTTAGGGTTTTGGTAATACATTGTAAATGGCTGAAGAGCCTAATATATATAAATAGAGATACAGAGGTATCATATAGAGGTTGGTTTTCTTTTGTATTAGTTCGGCTTTTGTAATAGCCTATCATAGTTATGTACGAGTTGATGCATTATGTAATAATGCTATGAACTGTCTTTGTAAGTTGTTGAGATAAGAACAGAGGAAAGAAGGAAGATATGAGGATTAGATCATAGGTTGTGGAGCCTAGTGCGATCTAGTTCGCCTCATACAGATCTTACTCATCTGAGGGGATTGTAAGCGTGTGGCGCTGGAGATGCAGAACTACCATAATAAAAGAGCCAAAAGACAAATCTTTGTGGACATATCCCAAGAGGGGGTGAACCACGGTAATATCTGTGTAATGTGATGAATGCATGTATATCTTGGTTGTTTTTAGCAGTTAATTGTTATGCTTAATGAATGAATTAATACATTGTTGTGGAATACGATTGAATGAGTTAATACATTGTGATGGAATACGATTGTGTTGTTCAGGAATTTAACTGTGAAAGATATATGTACACCCGAGAGTAGTAGTAGATTGAAATCACGATTCGTAGTATATGGCTCATAATAATAAACCTCTATATCATACTCAATCATAGGCTGTAAACACCTGAGTCCTACAACCACTCATTTAAAGCTATCTCGAGTGAGACTGCGCAGTGCACTTTGTGTACTGTGTTGCCTTCTAGTTTACCAAGACGGTCGATAGTTTTAGAGGCTTTGTTGGAAACCTGAAATACATGAACCCTGGGTCAATAACTCAGATGGTAAAAGAAATCAGTAAACCAACAAGTATTTTGAATATGTCACTATTATATGTTTTTATGGTCATGTGCACTTAATTTAATGATGAATGAATGAATGTTAAGTGGAGTAATATCACCCACAGGGTATATTGAATGATAATTAAAGGTTAAGTAATAGAAACTTTCCACACAACTGATGAATGGATAATGCATAGTAGGGTTATGTTGAATGCCTCACTTCCCCTCATCATTGTAGAAACTTGGTTCTTGCAACCCCTCTAGATGCCTTGGGTGAGACTTCACTTGCTTGCAATGGATGCCAAAAGGGGCGGTTTCTAAGGGTTTTGTTGGTTTATTAATGATTAACCTTGGGTATTCCCAATACACGCCAACAAATGGTTGTTTTTTCGGAACCGAGATATGTAACTGAGGGGAATGTTTTAGAGGTCGAATAAGGAAGAGACCACGGAATGGTTGAGGAAGGAATAAGAATTTTCCAAAGAACATAATAGAAACCCACGGCTCAGTGATGAACAATGGTTGCAAAGGTACATGTTTATGGATCTTCATGAAATATTATTTGGTTAGTTCTGATCATTTTGATTGAATGGTTAGAAAGGCTAGTGGATAATGTTGGAAGATATTAAACTGAGGCTTTGAGAAATTGGACTCTTGAATTGATCAGACAGTTGAATACGGTAACTAATAAAGTTTCTCATGCAATTGATTTTTGGTTGAATACTATAGTGGGGGATTACATTATAGAATTTTCAATAGATTGTACCTAGCCTTTTAGTGTCACAGAGAGGGAATTCTTTAAGGGTCTGCACGAAATATTTATGAACGCATTGTCTACCTGGATAAAGATGTTGTGAAAAAATAATGTTATGAAGATGGAATCTAATTGTTAGGTGCCTTCGCGTGCATAGGGGGATTGGGGAATGACAAGAGGATGGTCTAGGAGTAGAAAGAGATGAAAAGGGTGAATAAGGAATGGATGGACTAAAGATGTCAAGAGAGGAAGACAGTGAGTCAAATGGAGATATTGGAGTATTGTGTTGTGGGAAAAGTTTTAGGTATAGTAAGAAGGAGATTGTGGTTGAGAGAGAAGAGAAGCATAGAGTGTTTGGGAAAAGAGACCCCTGCATAGTGCTTCAAATCACATCGTACAGAGAAAGGAAAGAGAAAGAAAAGGATCCTCGGTGTATTCCAGAAAAAGAAGGAAGTCCATCTCATATCAGAATTTGTGTCAAACCCACAACCCCATGTGCGTCACCAAGATCTGAAGCAGAAACTGGAACTTTGTCAAGAGAAATTGTAGTTAGTGGAGGAAGTCAGAATAGTGGAAGTAGCATAGTGAACTAGAGTCAATCAGCATCATCGAAGGTAAGTACTACTCAAAATAAAATAGCATGAATAGATAATATATTAAGGATGCCCGAATTCTAGGGAGTGAGGTCGGAAGACCCAGAGTAGCGTATGTTTGTATGTGAGACGATATGGACTATGAAGAATGTTCAGAATGAGGCAATGAAGATTGTGCAGTTAGAAACAACGTTCAGAGGTCACGCACTATTATGGTATATGAAGTATCATACTACTACATTGACAAGACAATCAAGGACATTGGCAAAAATTGGACAAGTTTTATTAAAGGAATTTCAGAAGCCAAAATCTGAGTCACGATACATCACAGAGCTAAAATAAATTAAGAAAATACAGACTGAAACATTTTCGGATTGCGATCATAGTTTTAAATATGTGATGGGTAGATTAACATTCTAGATTCTTGATGAACAACATAGAGAATGGTTTATTACAGGTATTTTTCCACACATATGTTGTCCTCTGACATAGCAGAAGGTCATGTCGCAGCTAGAAGCATTAGAAATTGCGATGAAGTTAGAAGCAACTCTTGTAGGAGATGTTGTAGGGATGGCAAATGTTCAGTCGCAGTTGGCTACGTTAATGATTCAGTTGTCTGAACTGACAAAAGGAAAGGAAAATCGTGAACAAGTTCGGTGTATTAAATGTAATACAAAAGGCCACTGTAAAGATGAATGCCCAACATTTGAGCAGTATATGGCTACAGGGGAACCGAACCCATTGGCAGGAGGAGTGGGGTATTGTGAAATATGCATGACATGTGGACATCATCTAACTACTTTTCCATTATTGAATAAATACCAATGTACGCCCAGGAATTTTTTTTGTAATTTTTGCAAGTCTGTAGGACATAATGAGAAGGATCGTCATGCATTGGGATTAATGAGAGAATGCACTGCAAATGCTTACAGAATCGAAGAAGAAAATTCAGCAACAGAAGGAGTTCCACAGTATAATACTCTAAAAGGATTTAATCAGGGTGGACGAGGACGATTCGGCAGAGGTTGAGGAAGAGGTGGAATTGGTATATGAGGAAGAGGACCAATCATTTGTTATAATTGCAATCAAATGGGACATTTAGCAAGAGACTGCACGAATCCTTGTATGGCATGCACGTACTACAGAGCATTGGACCATGTGAAGGAGGATTGTCCTCAACTAATATCGAAATGGCAGGCAAGAGGGAACCAAAACCAGCACATACAGATGATAGAAACCGAGGAGCGTGATGATCATCCCAGAATAGTAGCAATTACGCATGAAGTAATGAGAACTGGAGAAGACGTGATAGATCAAGGGAATAGTATTCACCAGTGGGTAAGGAAAGAAATGGATCCATTACCATTGTTTGATCCAAGGAAAGAGATGAAAACTTACCAAGAAGAAATAAAATAATTGATGGGATCAGAATGGATAGCATCAAATTTGAATGTGCCACCATTGTATGATAGGCCACCTGTATATGATATGCCTCTAGTCTATGATCATTCTAAGAAACAAATTGATAAGATAAGTATTTTGAAGATATTTTTAAGAAGTTTCTTAGATTTAATGAAGGATGAATCTGCATTGATTATTCTACGCAGAATGATTGACCATTGTGCCCGAGAAAAAGAGCAACATGTCATAGACAGAGTAGTTAGCAAGGTGCATAGTAAAAAGCGAACAAATAGGGAGTTTCGGCTCAGTGCGTAGATAGGAGCTTACGAAATGGACAATATAATTATGGATCTAGGGTTTGATGTAAATGTCAAGCCGAAGTATAGTGGATTAAGTTTTCGATCAAATCATGTTACAGAGTGTATTGCGTAGTGGTGATCAATACCAAGACAATAATGGACTCACTTATGTGTGCATACTTTTGACATTATTCCCAAGAATTGGTAAGTCGAATTAGAAATGTGTTGTACAGGCATTTTGAATAACTAAGTTTTGAAGAGTGCATGCAAAAGAAAAAAAGGGAGCAGTTTGTGGGGTCAAAGTAGAAGTTAGAGCATGTGAAAAAGCAAGAAGAACAGCAGTTAGGCATGCAAAAGTAGCATGCAGGAAAAAAGAAAGGAAAATCAGCATAGGCGCAAAGGTAGGAAAAGCATGCACAAACCATTAGGGGTTTTGGGAATAAGTTTTCATGAGATGTCATAGGGTTTTGAGCCTTATTTCAAAGTATAAATGTAATGGGTTGGGGAAGAATAGACTATTGAAAAAGGGAGATTATGTTGCTTATGAGTGAGAATCCTTACTTAGGTTTTTGGAGAGATTTTGCAGAGAGAAAAACATGCACTGCAAAGTGGCTAGGATAGATTGAGGATATAATATGTTGTATCTATTGTAAGCACAGTGTGTAGGCCTGAGGTGACTATTGCATGAATATTAATATATAATCCAAACATTGTGGACGTAGCCCAAGGATTGGGTGAATCACGTTAAATCATGTGTTTGAATGTCTCATTTAATGTGGTTACTCATGGATGTTCTATTTATGCATGATTAGTATAGATCTATTTACTATATGATTGATGCGCAGTAATATGAATGAAACAGTGGATTACTTATATTTCAATCTATGTTATCGAGGTTTTTCACAATAGAGTTCGTTAACTAATCAAAGGACATGAATAAAGATATTGCGCACAGGGTGGATAAATAGTAATGGATATGATGATAGCCTCACATCCCCTCATCCCTTCAGAAACTTAGTTCTTGTAGCCCCGTTAGATACCTAGGGTGAGACTTCACTTGCATGAATTTTATTCTGAAAGAGTCGTTATCTAAATGGTTTTGTTCATTGAGTATACTAAACCTAGGGTCTTATAACCGCATGCCAACAAATGGTTCTTTTGTCGGGACCCAAAATCTGTAATTGAGGGAATGTTTTGGAGGTCATCTAAGAAAGAGATCATCAAATGGACGGAAATGAAGGAGTGAGAATTTTCCCAAGGATAGAATAGAAACCCTCATATGAGTGACGAACAATGGTTGCAAAGGTATGTGTTCACGGAGTTGCATGAGATTTTCTTTAGTGAATTTTCGATTATTTTAACTGAATGGTTAGAAAGGTTAGTGGAGAATACTGGAAGATATCGAACTACATCCCCAAGGAACTGGACCCCTAAGTTGGTAAGACAATTGAATTATGTAAGTAATACTACTTCTCACGTAGTCAATTTATGGTTGAATAGCATACTGGGGGGTTATATTACAAAATTTGCAATATATTGTACCCAGACATATAGTGTCGCAGAGAGGGATTTCTTCAAGGGTATGAGCAGAAGGTTTATGAAAGCACTGGGTACCTAGATAAAGATGTTGTTGTGTGACAAATGTGTGATGACGATGGAATCTGACTGCTAAGGGACTTCATGCACATAGGGGAACTTTTGGATGAACAGGGGATAGTCTAAAGGTAGGAAGGAATGAAGAAAGAAATGACTAAGGAAGGGGGGGACTAAGGATGCAGAGAAACGAGGAAGTTATACCAGAAGTAGAAGAAGATGAGATTGGAGTATTGCATAGTGGAAGAAGGTACAAGAGATCGAATATTGGGACTGAGGAAGGAGAGTCGCACAATGAGTATGAGAGGAGAGTACCATGTGCATTAGTTTAGATCGTAGAAATACCGCACATAGAGGGAGAGGAAGAGGATTCTTAGTCGACTCCTATAATAGAAGAGTCATTAAGTCCTACTCAGGATGGATCCTGTGTCGATTCCATGACCTCATGTGCATCACCTAGATATGAGATAACATTTGAGGATTTGGAAAAAGAACTTATAGTTAGCAGAGGAAGATAGAATAGTAATATGTCAAGTCAGATTCAGTCAACATCACTAGGGGGAGGTACTACGCAAAATACCATGGAAAGGTTAGACAATACATTGAGAATGTTTGAGTTCTAGGGAGTTGGGTCAGAGGACCCAGAACAACATCTATTTGTATGTGATCCAATTTGGGATACGAATAATTTCCAGGATGAGGCCACAAATATTGTGTAATTGAAAAAAATGTTTATAGGTCGTGTGTTAGTATGGTACATGAAATTACAGAGTACTACACCTGCAGGTCAAACGAGGACATTGGAATAAATTCAACAAGCATTATTGAAAGAGTTCAAGAAGCTAAAACATGAGTCATAGTACATTACAGAGTTGAAGGAAACAAAACAAGTGCAGACTGAGTCAATTTGGAACTATGATCAAATATTTAAGGATTTGATTGGTAGGTTGACATTTCAAATTCCTGATCAATAGCACATAGGATGGTTTATTGCAAGACTATTGCCACACATTTGTTGCCTGATCATACAGCATAAGTTTGTGTCGCATCCTGAAGCATTAGATATTGTGATGAAACTGGAAGCATCTCCTGTAGAAGATGGTGGGGGGATGGCTCAATTCCAGACATAGTTAGCTACCTCAACAATCCAACTAGAAAAACTGACGAAAGGAAAGGAGAAGCGGGAACAAGTCTAGTGTACCAAGTGTAGGACTGAAAGCCACCATAAGGATGAATTCCTAACCTTTGTGTAGTATTTGGAAACTAGAGCACCAAACCCATTACTAGGAGTGGGGTACTACAAAATATGTAAGACATGGGGACATCATCCACCTAATTTTCCGTTGCTGTAGAAATACTAGAGTACTCCTCGGAATCTATTTTGTAACTTTTGCAAGTTGGTAGGGCACAAAGAGAAGGATTTTTGTGCATTCAATATGATGAGAGAGTGCACCTCAGATATGTATAGAATTCATGAGGAAAATTGCATGATAGAATGAGGTATTCCCTATTATAATAATCAGAGAGGCTTTAATCCAGGAGGCCAAGAAGGGTTTGTCAAAGGTCGAGGCAGAGGAAGTTTTGGTAGAGGAGGTAGAGGCCTAATAATCTACTACAATTGTAATCAACCAGGACATTTGTCTCATGATTGCCTAAATCCTTATACAACTTGCACGTATTGTAGAGCACTGGAGCATGCGATAGAATACTGTCCTCAATTACTTGTGAAGTGGCAGGCAAGAGGGAATCAGAACCAGAACCCGGATCAGAATGTACAAAATAAATCAACAGAGATATGTGAAAAGGGACCCAAAATAGTAGTTGTCACGCGTGGAGGGGATAAGACAGTAGTTGGCGTGACAAATGGAGGGAAGAAAAGTGAACAATGGGTAAGGAAATAAGCATGACCTATGCTAACATATGACCCACAGAAGAAAAAAAATAGACATATTAGCAGACAAGGAAGGAGATATTAGGACCAGATTGGATAGAAACAACATCGTATGAAACCCATGTGATTTACATGTCTTTGATTTATGATTGTACTACCCCAGAAAGGCCCCTTGAAAAGGTAAGTCTTTTGAAATAATTTTTGAAAAGTTGTTTAGCATTGATGAAAGATGAAACTGCATTGAATGCATTACGTGGAATGATTGATCATTGTGCGAAAGAAAGGGAATTTTCTACCGCACAGAGGGTGGTGAATCAGATACTGCACAAAAATAGGATGAGCAGCGAGTTCAGATTAAGTGCATACATTGGGGATTATAACATGGAATAGGTCATTTTAGACTTGGGTTCTAATGTAAATGTTTTTTCGAAGAAAACATGGGAAACGATAGGGAAGTCGAAGTTGATTTGGTCTCTCGTTCAGTTAATATTGGCGAACCAACACAAAATAGTACCAATTGGTCGGTTGTTAAGGGTACTTGTGAATATAGACGAAGTGCGCAATGTAGCAAATTTCAAAGTCATTAAGATTGTGGATAATAGTCATCCATACCCAATACTAATGGGGCTTGAATGGGCCTTTGACAATTAGACAGTTATTAATCTAAAGAAAATGGAAACGATCTTTGAAGTGAGGGATTTGAAGGTTACCGCACCATTGAATCTGACAGAAGGAAAGAGGTATATCGAACCAGCTAAAGGGAATGAAATGGATAACATATATAATATAACTGCATGAATGGATGACTACACTAATATAACTATAGATGGTGTGCTAAGCTGGAGAAGAATTATCTCATGTGCATCAAATTAAGAGGAAGGTTTGGAACATTGGCAACAAAGGATGCATGAAGTATCATTCAGATGGTGTGCCTGCATTACTCGATCGTTGTGCTAGATTGGAATGGAATTATGTGACTGACCCAAGTATGATGGTTTGAATTATATAAGTTCTTTTTAAAAGGAACTTGAGTTGCAGATACCTGAGCAACAAATATTGTTGGCATTATATGGTGTCTTGAAATCCACTCTAGCCTGATGGTGGGCTTCACGTAAAGAAGGAATAGAAGATTGGTCATAGTGTAAAATATTAATGCAAGTTAGATTTGGTACCGAGGTTAAGTATACTACACATAAATATATAGGAGTAAGTGACCCAATAGATCATATTGTGAAATGAAGAAATATATGGAGTTCGATATCGAAGAAGGAATGGACGCATAAGTTCATACATACATTGGATACGATCCCCAAGAACTGGTACTTGGAACTATAAATGCGCAGAGAAACCAAAGATTCGGATGAGCTAAATCAAAGGTTTAAGGTATCATTTGTTAGGATATTTAGACACTTAGGAGTTAGTTAATATCTACTTGGTCTAATGTGTTGTTAGGTAAAATTTTGTTTCTTAGTGTGTTTCTTTATTATGCATTAGTATGCATTTGTAGTTAGAATATCTGACGGTCACGATATGTTCTCGACATAACTTGATCTCACGGTTCATATTCTCCTCGATATTAATGGCCATTGATCTGTGTCTTAACACCTGATTGGTCCATAATCTCTATTTAAAGAGCATGGGGGGTCATTTGTCAATGATCGATTGTGAGAAACTCTCTTGTAAAATCTCTCTGTAATATTTTCTTTTGCATTAATAAACTGCTCCAAGTGGTTGTGTTGGCTAGGGTCGTGGATGTTTCCCCGTAGGGGTTTTACCATGTCAAAACATCGGTGTGTTGATCTTTGATCTGGTTATGTGAGTTCTTATTGAAGGTTTTCGTCCTCTGTTGGAATACATGTGTTGTTGAACATGGTATCAGAGCATGTTTGAAGAACTGCTCCTATTGTAGATCAAGATCGTGAATCCAAGTTGCCTCATATCCATTTTATATCAATTACATACATTTATGGGATGAGAGGATTGCTCGATTGTGTCTGGAGCACTCATTTATGTCAAGAATACTTTTCATTTTACTTGAAAAGGTTTTCGTTTTCCCAAGATACGGCCATTTCAGTCAGATCCGGAGATATAAATCCTGAATATACATTTTTCAAATTTTTGTAGAGTATTATTTTGGTTTTATTTCGGTTTTATATTATTTTTTCTAAGTTTATACTCTTTTAGATCTGTGTATTCTCTTTTCCCCGCGCCCTGTGAAATCTCAGAAAATCAAAAACAAATAGGAAAAGGTGCATCTTCCGGGTAAGCTAACCGAGATCTAACCCTTGTTGTCATTGAGAAGCAAAAAAAAATTCTTGTGTGAAAAGAGTTTTTTTTTTTGCACGCTCTCCAAGGTCATCTTCGACAACGAAAACAACAACAATCCTCTTTCTAAACAATACAATATGTTTTGCTAGACCATTTGGTTAAAATTTGTTATTAAGTAAGAGGTCTTGAATTCAAGTCTCTCTTTTTGTTTTGTTTTTTGAAAAAGTTCATGCTCAAATTGTTAAGTGTATTTCACTTCAAGTATAAAAGTGAATCACTATAAGTACCTTTAATATTTTATTTTAGAGTTATTTGTTTTGCATACAGTTTTTCTTTTATAAAGTAAATTCATTGTAAAAGTGATCCACACTTCTCTTTATAAAAGTGGGTCACTTCATAACGCAACTGACACCACCATGTGGTCCCTTAGTTACCGTTTATGTCTTTTTTTAAAAGGGCATAACTCTCACATTCGAAGTCCGTTTTTAGTGTTGCTTTTTTAAACCACCTAATTTTTTGAGATATTTCCATCCAAGTCATCAGTTTCAGTTTTTAAATCCATATTATCTGCATATTTAATATGGTTTATACAAGTAATCTCTTGCTTACCAGCACCAACTACTTCCAATGGAAATCCCATATGGAGGATTTATTAAGAAGTAAAGGATTGTACCGGATTACCTTGGGAAAGGAAACAACACCCACTGATGTTGATAAGAAAGTCAAATGGGATAATAAGAATGACGAAGCATGTGGATTAATCAAAATTTCCATATCTCGTGATTTAAGGTTCTACCTTCAATTAATCGATAAACCCAAAGAAGCTTGGGAAAATATTGAATCTGTGTTTGGTAAACACAATATTATTCGAGCACAAAAGTTAGAAAATCAAGTACTAACTTTAAGTCCAAATGATTTTTCTTGCATTGAAGACTATCTATATAAGTTTAAAACACTCGGAACTTTATGTGAAGAATGTAAGATAAAGATAGAAGAAGATCGTAGCATCTATATTATTCTTTCTAATCTAGGTACTGCATATTCTATGTTTGTATCTACCTTTTATGCCATGTAAGAGGCTCTAGGGATAGCTTATAAAAAACCCATTCTTGAGAACTTGTGTGATGCTTTGATTAGAGAGAAAGATAAGTGTGTACAACTTGGAGTGATCAACACTGCAGGTACCTCCAACAAAGCCTTATTCATCCATCAGAAAGATAAACCCAAGAATCTCAAGAAGCAACATCCTCGCCACAACAACAAGCAATATAAGGGTCCCAAACCCACTCAGATAGCTTATGCTCTTAAGGGTGACAAAGGAGCAAAAAATAAAAGTAAGAAGATTGACATGCATTGCAACTTTTGTGATAAATATGGTCATGATGAGTCCAAATGTTTCAAGAATATGAAAGCTTTAGAAGCAGCGATGAAGAAGCACAACGTCAGTATTGATTCTACTTCTTCTTCTTCTTCTCATGGACATGCACTTTTTGCTTCTGGTTTCTCCTTCAATACAACTTCTACTTCTTCTTCTGATGAGTGGCTTATTGATTCTGGAGCTACTTATCATATGGCTAAGGATAGAGACATATTTTATGCTCTAAATGAATGTAACACCAAGAAAATATTTGTTGGTGATGATATATCTCTTAGTTTTGAAGGATCTAGAATAGTTCAAGTAGAAAACAGTCATTTCAATGATGTATTATGTGTTCCAAGTCTTTCGTGTAACCTTCTATCAATATATCAAATCTCTCATTCAAGTGAAGGTAAAACCGTAGATTTTTCACCTCACCAAGTTGTAATCAAGGATCTAAACTATCCTAAGCATGTTCTTGCAACTATAATTGTTGATGATATTACCAGGTTGTGCAAGTTTGAAAAATTTGGGTCATCATCTTTTTCGTCAGTTTTTGTTGCTCATAGCGATGACTTCAACAAACTTTGGCATGAGAAGTTTGGCCATCTAAACTATCGCTCATTGCAACAACTATGTAATCAACAGATGGTGACTGGTATTCCTCTTGTTTCATGTAAAGATGGTGTTTGTGCCAGTTGTGTTCTTAGAAAATATCATCGAGACAGTTTTGAAAAACGTGCCTCTTGGCACGCCTCGGGCCCTTTGCAGCTTGTTCACAGTGATTTGTGTGGTCCACTTTCTTCTCCTTATTTTTATGGGTGCAAGTATTTCTTAACTTTCATTGATGACTTTTTCATATGTACTTGGGTTTACTTCTTAAAATTTAAGAGCGGAGTTTTTAACAAGTTTTGGGCCTACAAGGCCCTTGTAGAACAGAAATCTGGACATCAAATTCAAAAGATAAGAACAGATAATGGAGTCGAAATGTAAACAATAATTTTACAAGTTACTGCACTACATAGGGCATCCAAATGCAACACATTGTTCCATATACACCACAACAAAATGGTGTTGTTGAGAGAAAGAACCGCACATTAAAAGAAATGGCTAATTGTATGATCCAATCTAAGAAATTAAGTCTAAAGTATTGGGCAGAAGCAATCAACTGTGCAAATTACATAGTAAATCGCACTCCCACAAAGGATCTTAAAAATATAACATCGAAAGAAGCTTGAACTAAAATTAAACCATATGTAAGTCACTTCCATGTATTTGGCAGTATAGCATGGGCTCACATTCCTGATGAGAAAAGGAA
>SNQJ01S0144550.1:8263-32512 GCA_010110895.2 Picea sitchensis
AGTAGGAGTTTACAGAATTATAATGCTCCGTAAGCATAAGGGTTCGGAGACGTTTATTTAGGACCTTTACCGATAAAATAACTTAGACTTTTTTTTAATGGCATAAACCGTAGAGAACAAAATGGTGTGAAAAAACAGAGGTCAATCAGGTTTCGGCGATTACACACGCTGAACACAAAAGAAAAAGACCACGTTGTATGTCGAATCGCAAAATGTGAAAAGACTATGGCCCAACAGTTTCGGGGTTTCGGGGTTCGGGATTTCGGGGTTTACAAACACCTGATGCGCAAACAAAATGAAATAAGGAATGCCTGATTGTGAAATGTGAAAAGACTGTGGCCCAGAGTTTTCGGGATTTCGGAGTTTAATAGAGAAAAGGAACTCCGTGTATATGTAACAAGCAAGTCCCGAATGTCGAAATATCAACCTTGCAATTAAAAGCACAATTAAATGTGCATAACTGATTACTTTGGTAAACTCAGACTCCATTCTTCCTTTTCATTTCTCTGTATAGATTCCCTTAGATGATGATAATGATCTAAGAAATGTCGATGTATAAACAGGAACGACAATGACTGAGTACTCGTATATTTCGGTAATAAGCTATGCAAAGCAATAACATCACTAAAGTATCGATGCATGACCAGGATATGCATTTAATAGGATTAAATGCATATATTTGTATCTTGCTTGATATCTATACAATAGATTAATATTCTAGAGCCCCTTTTATTTTGCTGAGATGTGATTCAAAAGATGTGGGCCTTTGGAAATGCATAGATTCCATACAATGCATAAGAACTCAGACTGTACAGACAACAACTACGGAAAAACAGTAGAGAACAACATTCTAACTAAACCTTATTAAAATTTCTGGAATTCGTAACGACAAAAGATATGATGGTTGAATTCCTTTTTGAGGAGTCATTCAATAACAGACCCTTACTCAGCAAGAATGACGATTCATTTTTTTTTTCCACCCCAAAAGATTTTACAGCTCTTAAACTATAACCTTGCTCTCCTCTGTCCTGAACCAACACTTACACTTTTCGCATTTTGGGGTTTCGGGACTCCTGCATCTTCTTTCCCTTTGCAATTTTGGGTGTCGAAACGCTAAAACCTATTCACGCTAAGCCGATTCGGGGTTTCGTATACCGGGATTTTGCGACTTGCGGAGACAAGGGATCTTGCCCTTTGGTTTCCCGGGTGCCGAAACGCCGAAAACCTTTTTCACGCTAAACCAATTCGTGGTTTCGTATACCGGGATTTCGCGACTTGCGGAGACAAGGGATCTTGCCCTTTGGTTTCCCAGGTGCTGAAACGCCAAACATATTTTTNATCGAAATTTCGCGACTTGCGGAGACAAGGGATCTCTCCCTTTGGTTTCCCGAGTGCCGAAATGCCGAAAAACATTTTTCACGCTAAACCGATTCGGGGTTTTCGTATACCAGGATTTTGCGACTTGCGAAAATGAGGGGTCTCGCCCTTTGGTTTCCTAGGTGTCAAAACTCCAACCGGCAGCCACGTGTCCCTCCGATGGACGGCTGTGATCTTTTAGCCACGATCAACAGTTGTGATCTTTTCAGGATGATCAATGGTCGCGATCAATCCTGTCTTTCTCCTTTCGAGAATTTGGGAGAGTCTTCACTCCCGCTTCCCCGATGTCCAAATCCCAGATGGGCTTGGATCTTTGACATCTGTCCTCCAAATTGGATGGTCCCGATTCTTTCAGGACGTGATGAGTCATCTTCCTTCTGTTGTTACGAGGTTTAAACCTCGCGCACCTTTTCTGGATCCGATGACTCTTGCAATTTCGGCACTTCTCCCCGAAGTGTCTCCACCGTTCATTCAGCTGCTCTCTTGCACGACCTCTCAGAGGTTAAAATCTGTGCATCTAGATCCTTTTGATCTAACGACATTTGTGCTTCCCCCTGAGCTTTATTTCTCTGAACCTCAAACGTTCCTTCGACCTAAGTTTAGATGTTGCCTATATACATATGAGTATGTTGGAGTAGTTTGAGATTTAATGGAAGTGATAGAATTATGGAAAGAATTTATCCACATAAGCTTTTCAATTCGAAGTAAAACTAGACTGGTGTAATAATGTCACTATGGACAGAAATGAGTCTTACCTTCGCTTAAATTCTAAGCTTAAATGAAATAAAATTATATCATAGAAAAAAAAAATTATGGTGAATTTGAGATTCATTACAATTGCCCTGGCGTGGTGACCTGTTGGTGGCAATGGCATACTGCTAGGTACCCATGGACCTAATAGTCTAGCTCGTGATGAGACCCCCTATCCTCTAACTAGTTCTTGTTTTATTATTTTTTCGGGTCCCTCTTGTTTCTTGCTGAGAAGCCTTTTATTGCTTTCTCAGGGATCCCTGGGCGAAGCATCTTGAGGTTTGTTCTTAGGATTTTATATTTTACCAGCTTGCTTTTACCTTCTGGGCCTTTAGCCCATTCTTCCCACGAGGTAAGGTGCAATCCTTAAAATAGGTCAACCCAATGCTCAGACAAGGGGAGTGGGATAGGTGAGCAAGAAACAAGATGTAAGAGTGATACTATGATGGGAGTGGACGATGGATTTTCAGAAGTCTCCCAGTGGCCAAACAAAACCTACAGACACAGGATTGCTAGGGCACCCTGTCAATCCCCCCAAACATGGTCAAGTGGGAAAATGTAAGATCCAAGCAGTTGTTAGAGATAAAAGGAATCAGATGCATATGTTTAAAGGTTTTAATGATCAAAAGTGACACATACCATGATACCTGGACCAATTACCTCATGGAGCAAGAACTTCTTCTGATACAGGACCAAGCCGGTGGTGATGGATGTTGCTGCTACTGACAAGACAAAGATGATGGAAGAAGAAAAGGTTGGCCCTCCAGGGCCATGCTTAGTTCAATCCTGCTCTCAGTACACCATGTCTAGGACTTGTGGGCCTCGAGACATGATCTCCTAGTTATCCCAAAGAGTGGGGATAACAGGGACAACCTTCAAAAACGAGGGTTTGTAGGCCCTTCAATCTGCCCCCTCTGTCAACAACATGAAGAGATGATGGCGCACTTACTAAATCATTGCAGCTGCAGTGAGGCCATTTGGAATATGGCAATGCAACTAATGCATCGCTCCAATAGGAATCGGGCCAACATTATAAGCACCATTGAAAATTGGGATTCAATGTCCTATAAAAATCCAATCTTAGACTGCATCTGGCAGCTAATACCAAGCTTCACAATTTGGAAAATTTGGAAAGAACGAAATAAAAGAATTTTTCACTCCACTCCCTCCCCCCCTCACTCCACTTGGGAAAAGATATTCAACCTGAACCAGGAAAAAATCAAAGTCGAGCACTGGAATCAAGAAGATCTCAAGTACAATCATGTGGAAAGTCACGTCCTCCAGGCCTGGCAGCTAAATCTCACAGAAGATTCATGAAAGAATGCTACTCGCAATATTAAAATTGGTTGCAGTCCGAGCACTTGGTCCCCTCCCCCCTGGCTTTGTTAAACTAAAATTCGATGGTTCTTCAAAGGGAAATCCAAGGCCGGCTGGTTTTGGTGCAGTACTATGAGACAGTGAGGGGAGAATTCTACACATCCCAGCAGGATATCTGGGACTCAACAAAAACAATGTTGCAGAACTCTAGATCCTTCTCAGGGGGGTTAAGTTAGTAATAAGTCACAACATCTTTCCGCTCATAGTGGAAGGGGATTCCCAGATCATCATCCACCTCATCTCCAAAATCATCCATGGTTCACACCCATCTGGAGATTAATAGGACTACTGGAAGACTTCAAGTCCCTCCTCCAACCCCATCTCACACTTATCCCCTCTCATGTGAAAAGAGATACCAACAAAATTGTTGACTGTCTGACCAACGAGGGAGTGGACTCAAAGGAAGATTTGATCCAATGGGATGCTCAAATCTCCCCACCGAACACGCTATTGGCCCGTTGTCTTGATCTCGCCCGAAGAGACTATCCTGCCCTAAATGGGATGACACGTAGCCCAAGGGAGGCCACACAACCCCCTCACAGAACTTTCCATAAATATGGCCTACCACCACCCCAATTCTTATTCTTGGATGGAGGACGACCATAAACGCTCGTAGAGGGAGGGAGGGCAGCTCCCCGCACAATATTAATGGTGGCCTCGACGATTAATTGCAGGAGGCTGGCGTTGGGTATGGGAGGTAGAAGAGCAGTTATATTTGTTGCTCAATTAACTATCCAACTCGTCCATGGCATTCACCACTTTTCCTCAATGCTCTGTCTCCTTCCTCTACTCAGGAATTTGGTTTTGGTCCAGATGCTTCTCTTTGGCCTCATATGAATATTTCTTCGACCTCCAGGCTCCACCATGCTGAGAGAGAGAGAGGAAAACACAGGCGAGCTCCTACCTGGTACAGTCGTGCGGCAAGGCAAAGATGCCTACACAATTTGCAAAGGGATATGTCCATAGCTCGGACTCAACTAACTGTGTGGCCACATACGCCACCAATGGCCTTCATGGAGGAGGAATTCTCGAAGGAACCAATTAAGGTTCCACCAGAGTCCCTCCTCTACATGGTCCTGGATGCCCATGGTAGCCCCAGCACCAATGTTGTTGCTACATATACAGCAGCGGCCATGGATGGTGCCACTTTCATTGTTCAGGAGGAACTCCCCACGATGGATTGTCAGGATGAGCCTCCACCGTATAACCTAGTTAAGGATTGCAACCAGACTCCACCCAGCCTCTTCAGCCTAAAGAAGCTGGAGATTATTTTTGAAATTAGAGGTTATATGATGGAGAAACTCCACCAACACACCCTCATCAGTAGCCGTGTTGACATGATGTTCGATGCCTTCTCAAACGCACTAGCCAAGCAGAGGTGCTCGACCTGTGCGCATCCCTACATGCTCAAACCCAGCAATGGTAACCTTCACAGTAGCTCTCTGGATGGCAGGTTCGACTATTCTCATAGACCCTCTAATGTTTAATTCTACACAGTTCTCTGAGCCTCACCAAAACGGTGATGGAGTTTTCTTCTTGTCAACCTGGTCTGGTACTTTGTTCAGTTTTTTGCCTAGGTTTAATTTTCATATTTTGTTAGTATGTCTAGTATACCCAGACAGATTTGTCAACACTATCAGCCGCCACCTGCTCTGGTTTCCAACAAAATGGAAGGGAAAGTGGTGGGTGCCCTTTTTTTCCAAAAGCACAGTTGGCTGCCACCTATTTCGGTTTCCACTAGTTTGGCGGAACAGGTGGCATGCTGGTGACATATATCAATTTTGTACAGTGATAGTGCATTAATAAGAAAATACCCCCCTTTTATTTACAAAAGAAAAAAAGATTTCAAGTGAAGACTGCATGCTAAGATTACATGTTAAGTACTTTTACTACTTTCCTCAAATAACTAAATTAAAACTAATTACACAATTAATTAATTAAATCAATTTACTTTAATAATTGCTTTAACTAAATTAAATTCAAGAGTAGAAGGCTTTGGACGATTTCCACACGTCTAGACACATAGACATGTGAACAAATATATGTTTAATGCTACCACTAACATCAACACTCCCTCTTAGAGAGGAAGGTATTTTTCACCACTCCAAGTTTGTCTTTGAAGAATACAAACTTCCCTTTCTCCAAGGGATTGGTCAGAATATCTGCAACCTGCTCATTTGTGGAAATATACTGAAGCTTCACTACTCCTTTCTGGATGTTATTCTAAATGAAGTGATATATGATCTCAATATGCTTGGACCTGTCATGGAATATTGGATTCTCAAAGAGTTTGATACAACTATGATTATTGTAGTATATCACCGTAGGCTCCAACTCCTGACCAAATAAACCTGTAAGTAATTTGCGAAGCCAAATGGCTTCACAACTAGCCATACTCGTTGACATATACTTTCCCTCTGCTGAACTGAGTTCTACAGAATTTTGCTTCATGTTGAACCAAATAATCATTGTTGATCCCAAGTTGAAGCAACACCCCGAGGTGCTCTTTCTGTCTATTGCACTGCCTGCCCAATCCAAGTCTATATATCCCTGCAACTCTACTCCATCTCCTCCAAGATATCTCAATCCATACTCCATTGTACCTCTCAATTACCTGATCGCATGCTTTGTTGTGATCCAATGCACCTGCCTTGGCTCTACAATGAACTTACCCAAGGTGTTCATAGAAAAACAAATATTTGGTA
Organism: Picea sitchensis; assembly: GCA_010110895.2. Taxonomy (NCBI): domain Eukaryota; kingdom Viridiplantae; phylum Streptophyta; class Pinopsida; order Pinales; family Pinaceae; genus Picea; species Picea sitchensis. Next base: position 14,473 of record SNQJ01S0144550.1, read on the forward strand.
TGGTGTTGATCAAATACATCAAGGACCCTACTAGTTTCCTATATATCATGGGATCCACCAACTCTGAATCTAAAGTGTCAGTCTTCTTCAGATTGGTAATCATAGGTGTAGCCATCGGTTTACAGTCCTCCATCTTGAATCTCCTTAATATCTCTATTGCATACTTCCCTTGTCCAAGGAATATCTCTCTTGATACCTTTCATACCTCTAACCCCAAGAAATAATGCATCAATCCAATGTCCTTCATCTCAAACTCACTAGCCAAATCTGCTTTGCACCCTGCAATAAGATCATATGCACCTATGAGAAATAAATCATCAATGTACAAAACCAAGATGAGAGGATCCTCTCCAACAAGCATGAAGTACAATTTAGGATCCACCTCGCTCTTGGGAAAGTCCATACTCTGCAAGTATCCATTGATCCTGAAATACCAAGCCCCGGGTGCCTGTTTGAGTCCGTACAAAGATTTATTAAGCCTGCACACATGAAAATCCCTTCCATATACCTCAAAGACATAAGGTTTCTCTATGTATACTTCCTCCTCAATGATCCCATTGAGGAACATTTTTTTCACATCCATATGATGTACCCTCCACTTCATAACTGAAGCAATAGAAATAATAGCTCAAATAGAAGCATACCTAGCGACTGGAGAAAATGCCTCCTTGTAGTCCACTCCCTCTTTCTAGGAGAACCCTATCGCCACAAACCTCGCCTTGAACTTCTCTATGCTACCATCTGCATCATGCTTGATATTGTAAAGCCACCTGGAACTCACAACTGACTTCCCCTCCCGTCTCGGCACTATGTCCCAAACATCATTCCTCATAATAAAGGTGTACTCCTCTACCATGGCATTCTTCCATACCTGTTGATCTACTGCTTCCTCAAAAATAGAAGGGTCAACATAAATGATGCCACTCATAAGTGCCATATAGTTTAGAAACTTCTTTGGAGGCCTATGCTCTTTGACCACACTCCTAGGAGCCTCACTAACATCCCTCAATGTTTGTACTAGCCACCTGGGTCTCTTGATAGGACTGGAAGGGGATAACTCCTCCTCTCCACTTGAAGTGTGAATTGTTGACTATTTCTCATCCTTCAGAGCATGTTTCTCCTTGTCCTCTTTCAATGTTGACGACTCTTGAGTACTCCTAGATGCTAAGTTCTTCTTGAACTTCACATCTATGGTCACAATTGTCTTCCTCTACGTTGGAATGAATATCCTATAAGCCTTTGAGGTCTCGTTGTACCCCACAAATATAACCTTTTGTTTAGAAGGCTCCAGCTTCATCCTCTTCTCCACTAGCACATTGATGTCATTTGGAGAACCAAAGATCCTCAAATGTACTATCTCTAGCTTCACCCCTGAGAATGCCTCCTCCAGAGTCTTGTCCCCGAATATCCTGTGAGGACTCTTGTTTTTCACATACACCATTCTATTGCATGCCTCTGCCTACCAAAATATGGGCAACTCTTGATCATGTATCATAGCCTTGGAAAAATCGATGATGGACTGATTCTTTCTCTCCAACACCCCATTACGCTGAGGGTTGTATGAGACTATCAACTTCATCTTTATCCCTGCCTCCTTGTAGAAATCCTTGAAGTCATTGGAGGTGTACTCTCCCCCATTATCCAACCTCAACACCTTAATATTCATCCCTATCTGGTTCTCTACTTGAGCCCTGAACTCTTTGAACCGACTAAAGACCTCATCCTTGGTCTTCGTAAAGAAGATCCAGGTTTTCCAGGAAAAATCATCAGTAAACATCACATAGTATGATGATTCCTATAATGATGCTAATGACATTGACCCACTCACATATGAATGGATAAGATCCAATATCCCCTTGGACCTACTCTTATTGCCTGGAAAAGCATTATTGACATTCTTTCCAAGTGCACACCCTTTGCACACTCCTTGTTTCGCAATACTGAACATTGGAAGACCTGTAACAATCTCCCTCAAAATCAGAAATGCCCTATAGTGTAGGTGTCCCAACCTCTTGTGCCACAACTCACATAGGTTGTCATTGTTGTGTACCAAATCCTGAATAATCTTACCCTACAACCTTTATAAGGTTCCCTCTCTAACCCCAACGACCACCACATTGTCTGGGATGGTTTTCTTTGGATGTATAAGTACCTTCCATTTTTTTAAAGTGATTGAAAAACCCTTGTCCTCCATAGTTGAGACTAAAAGCAATTTTTTCTTCAAACCTGGTACGTAAATCACATCATGGGCATCTAAGGAACCTCCTAACTCAAGCTGGAACGTAATTGTTCCCTCTCCCTTAAATACATACATGGCATCATCACCAAGCTCCACATGAACCTTTGAGTGCTTCTCTGCCAAGATGCTAAATAACTCCCATGCCTCTGTCAAATGACGAGATGCACCACTATCCAAGAACCAACCACTCCTTATTGTTGTGTTGGTATAAAGGCAAGAAATCATTGACTAATCCTTCTCAAACTTTGCTTCAAACTCATCAAGTTGTGNGCTAAATAACTCCCATGCCTCTGTCAAATGACGAGATGCACCACTATCCAAGAACCAACCACTCCTTATTGTTGTGTTGGTATAAAGGCAAGAAATCATTGACTAATCCTTCTCAAACTTTGCTTCAAACTCATCAAGTTGTGTCTCTGCTAATGCTATTGTCTACATATTTTCATTACCCTTCTTCTTCTTCTTCAAATACTAAGATGCATAATGCCCATTCTTATGACATGAGAAGCACATGATTTTACTCAAGTCCTTCTTCTTCCCTAGTTGTGTTGATCCTCAGTCACTGTTACCCTTCTTACTATAAATCTTTCATTTTCCATTCCTTGTCTTACTGATAAGGGCCAAGTTCTCTTCACTACCTCCCTGCTTGTTTCCTTTAGACTCTTTCCGAGTCTCTTCCTGGATGAAATCATCCCTAGGTATGCTCTAACACCATGTTGAAAAATCTTACTCTAATACCTAGGTACTTTGTTATCTAGTGATTTATGTACTGCAATCAAATTAACAGCTCACAAAACAAAAATACAATACAAAAATATTCAACTCAATATCATGAAGTACAAGCATAAACTAGGAAACCAAATCAAGCACAGATGAACACTAGTATTTTTGGGTAGATACCCATGGAAAAACCCTGGAGGGAAAATCCATGCTGAGAATGATTTTATTATGCTAAAATCAGGGCTCCCATAACAGGGATAATGACCCACTGAGATAAATACAATTGCAAACTAACTTGGAAATTTTTGACCTGTTGTACGACCAGTTCTCGCACGCTTTTTGAGGTATCCACAAATTTCCCTTATGTAACCCACGTATATCCGAAAATGTCTCCATTGTGACCCACAAATGTGTATGTAAAACTTGTATGGAAAGCTCCATACAATCCAACACTCTCATGTGGCTTCCTTCGACCGAAACCCACCTGTGTATGCCTCTGTTCTTTCTTCTCCTTGAACTCTATGATCTCTAGATGAAAGTCCTTCTTCACCTATCCAAGATCTTAAACCATAGTCCTTCATGATCTAATACTCTGTATTTCGACTCTCTCAACACAACTCCTGTCAAGTGTCTTTTTCCTTCACCCTAGCCTTGCTTTTATAATCATGAGTTACAATCTATTTCTAATCTCACTTGACATTTAGATTACATGCGAAGACTGCATGCTAAGATTATATGTTAGGTACTTTTAGTACTTTCCTCAAATAACTCAATTAACTAATTACATAATTAATTAATAAAATCAATTTACTTTAATAATTCCTTTAACTAAAGTAAATTCAAGAGTAGAAGGATTTGGACCTTTCCAATGCTACCACTAGCATCAACAACCATGTGATTGGTCAAAGGGGCTATCTATTAACACTCTAGGTGGTCATGTCGCATGTTAGCTAAGAAACAACCTTCTAATTTCGGGGCATCAGATTCTTTTTTATGGGGAAGTATCCACATAAATGCAAACATGTCTCATGCTACACTTATATTTTCCTTATCTCTAATGCCTCACACCTTAATCCTTATGCATTGTTACTTTGGTAAGGAGTGCATAGCACAAATTTAGTCTCCCTTTGATTCCCACCTTTTCCTTTCCTTAAGCCTATGCCTTGGTGCCTTGTGTCTTTTCCATTACATGGAGCATGGAGGGTGAAGGTAACACTCTGTTCCCAACCTTTCCCCTAGCCATGCATGCTTCCCACCACGTCGCCAACTCCACATGATTCTAGGAGTTCCACATTTACTTACCTTTAGATGGTTCACATCTCTGCGCGGTCTACAACTCCACACTCGAACCTCTGCGTAACCCTAGTAACTTAGCCCTATCAAATCTCACATTATGCAAAGCATGGAGAAACAAGCTCCACATGTTTTCTATCCATACCTCCACGTGACTAATAGCTTTGCATACACTTGCCTTAGCCATTTTTGAAGATTTGCATGGACATTTCGAAGATATCAAGGCTTTTAAAGTAGGTTTCAACATGGAAATTCGAGGGTCCTTGAGTACAACATGAACCAAAGAAATAAACAAATACCCATTTTGATTCTTCAAGGATTCATTTGGATGAGGGTTTTACAACCAATAATAGGGATATGTATGTTACAGGAAAAATGAAAGAAATTAAAAATTTGGGGGCTAGAATTGGCTACAAATTGTAGTTTACCACTCAATAAAAATTTAGGAGCTCTTTCCCCCCCTAATCTCGATGGGGGAGAAATTTTGACTTACAACCATAGTTCTCTAACCTAGAGAGCCTAAATAAAGATTCTAAGTAGAAAAGAAATTCCAAATAAGGCCACAATGACAAAGCTCTCGAAGAGCCCTAGAGTTAAGACCTTGCTATTAATTGATATGAGCATGATACCAATAATATAAGTAGATAATCAACCACAAGAGAATATGTATGTAAGTATGAGAAAGTATTGTTGGAACTATAGATATGTTGTATAGTCATATGTATTACTATATATAAAGCACAAAAATGAGGGGAGAGTGATTAAAGTTGACAAAGTCACCAATAAAATAAAATAAAGTAGAGGAATCATTAATTCATACTAAGTCATCAAAAAAATAATGATAAATTACAAATATAATACATCTTTACTTCTTTACTTCTTTTTTTAGATTTAGACTTTTTTAAGAGGTAAATCTATTATCATTTTTTTTTGTAAATAAAAGAAGAACCTTGTATTATATCATGAGTGTACAACTATGTTTCGTTTGGCAACCACTTATTCCACCACATAAGGGAAACCAGAACAGGTGGCTCCAAGCGGTGATATGTCTATCATGGTTGAGATTCAGTTTACAAAAATTGAGCAAAAAGCTGAAAATTTCAATAGGAACTTTGTTCCCACTAACTAGCCTAGGGCAGGCTTCATTCAGAGTTGCCATTACTAAGAAGGTTACACAACTATAAAAAAGAGTGAGAATATAATCACTATTCATTCCAAAAACTGTAATTGACAAGAACCAAAGTCGGGGGTGGGCCACGTCAAGCCATTGGGGAACCTGGATGTCCATGGGAGGTGTAGACTGAGACGAACTTCTACTTGCAAGTGGGGCAATGTGCTTGTATTGGGGTGTCTGAGAACGCCTCAAACGACAGATCCAGTCACTGGTGGATTGTCCTTTGGCCATGCACCTACTCGTCCTGCCACTGTCGGATGTCAAAGAGGAGATCAAGATGCTCCGCTGCCAGATGATAGGTGTAGTGTGAGCCCTCCTCTCTGTTGTTTGTGCCTGTGTCTTCTGTTGTAATTAGGTTCTCCCTTCCTTTTGTCAGTTTCCATCTTGGAGGGATTTCCTCCTCCACAATGCATCCTCCTTCCCACCAGTGAGGTTGAAAGTCTTGGGAGGCAGAAGGAATTGGGAGGCATTCCCTGGAGGGTGACCCTTTCTTTTTCACTAAGCTTGGGCCTGGTTGCAAAGCTGAAGGTGGCCCTGCGTCAACCAACTTCGGGCTAGGATGTTGAATTGAAGGTGGTGCCTCCTCTTTGACCATGTTGAGGATAGTCGGAAAGTGTTGGGGTGGCGGTGGAGAATGCACAGTGGGGGACGTGGTCTCCGTTTTGGGTATGCGAAGGGAAGTCTGAGTCTGAGTTTGGGACAAGGTAGGCGAAGTCTCCATTTTTGGAGTGCGCAAGGTGGACTGAGTGCTTCTAGTGGGTCTGTGGGGGCGGCTGAAATGGGCAATCAAGGCTCGCTGAGAGGCTATGAGCCGGTTGTCTCGGGTGATGGCATTCTTGTTCCTGGTGGCCCACCTGGGCTTGCCTCGATCCTGGGGCATGGTGATGAGAACCAGAGGGTGGGGGAGATGCAAGGGGATCATGGGGGGGCGATGGTGGTCAGGGGAGGCTCGGATATCGCACAGAATGCAAGTGAAAAAGCCAGGAGGGCCGAGTAGCACTGTGCAGAGGTGGTAGCATGCAACGGACAGGAAAAAATGCACGCCTTGGTCGTTTTTATCGCCGCTAGGAGCCATTGATGCCCCTCCCATCGCCACTGAAGGCTGACGGGACTAGTTCATGCGCTTGGTACCAGTGGTCTAGCTGGATCGCTCGTCCGAGAGCTCCTCCAGGCGCACTGAGTTAACTTCCCTTATGGTGAACACCATGGGGAGTTAATACTTCGGGGGTGGCGGTTTGGGACATTAAATCCCCCTGCCATCTGTCCCTACCACCTGTCCCCCTCCTCTTGCCAAGTGTCACCCCATCCGGGTGGAGGTAAATCTATTATTAACATGGTTTTCAATAATAAAAATAAATCCTAATATTTTTTTTACAAATAAAGAAGGTTTATCATTTTTTTCCTTATATTTTTAAATAAAAATATTTTATGAAATTAAGACTTTTAAATGTAAAGATCCATTATCAATATTAATTTGAATGACAGGTAGGTTTTTTTACAATTTCAACTTTGGATTAAGATGTTGTATAAATAATTTTCTATTTATTTTTTAAATTTTAGAAATTGAATTGTTTAAATAAAAGATAAGTTGTTAACATCAATATGAATGATAATTAAATTTTCTAAATCTTAAATTTTCTAAATTTTAATTTTTAAAATGTGAAAATACATTTAAAAATATTTTTTTCAACTTTTCAAATAAACAATATTTACAAGAATTAAATTTCTTAATAAAAAATATATTAACAATGTCAATGTAAATGAAATTCAAAATTGTGAAATATTAACTTTTAAAAACAAAAAAATGCACTAATAATTTATATTAACAATGTCAATGTAAATGAAATTCAAAATTGTGAAATATTAACTTTTAAAAACAAAAAAATTCACGAATAATTTTAAACTTTGGAATAAAAAGAATATTATATTTAAAATTTTCAAATGAAAATATCATTTTAATAACAAAAACTTTAACATTATTTTTAATAACAAAAATACTAACATTAATTAGATTAATAATTAGAATTTTTCATTTAACTTAAAAAAAATATTTATTCATAATGTAAAAAGTTTTTTCCTTAATTTTTTAATAAATATTAAATTCATACTATAATATAAGTTCTTTTATAAATTTTTAAATTAAAATATTCTTAAAAAAATATAATTTTCAATCATTATAGATCTCTTAAACAATTATTCAAATTATAAAAGCATTACCATATTCATACATGAAATTAATACGAAACTTTTTTTTGTATGAATAATCAAAGAAATGTGTCCCCGAGGTGTAGGAGAGTGGGTGACAGAGTGTGTTTTTAAGGCACTCTGTGATGTTAAAGTCACTGGTTCGAAACATGTCGGGACCAAAAATACATCCATGTTAAGGGTTGGTGTGGCTCAGGCCGGGTGCGATCCTCGAGCGATTTTGACGGCTTAGATGCCCCTGAGTCTCGGTTTCTCAGCCACGAGTTAGTCCTGCAAGTCATGGACAAACTAGCAAACAAAAAAAAATAATCAAAGAAATGTGTCATCAAAATCATACTTATCCATGATAAAAATTAAGTGTTTTAAATAGAAAGTAGTTTATTAGTAAATCAAACTTATCCATGATAAAACTTACTTTTTAAATAGAAAGTAGTTTATTAGTAATAATAATAATCTATGTTTAAGGTCACGGGAAAGCCACACCAAATTGGTGTATGAGACCCCCTTGTTTGTGAGACAAGGGACCCCCTCCGCCCAATGATTTGATTGGTAAAGTCTAAGGAGGTATACATACCCTACCCCCCTTTGGATTTGAACTTGTGACCTCTTAGAAGGAAACACATGTTATTAACCATTAGGCCCACTCAGACTGTCACATTGTTGACAATGTGACACATCCTAGCTGTATGACAAAATATTGTTCACCACTACTGCAATAATGATATTACACACTTAACTTTAATAACTTCATTTTTATCATGATGCGATAAGCATGCACTTCCCTAATCACTTAGGAATATTACAATAAAGTGTGTTGACTTACAACATCTAAGGAAGAACCCTTTAACTAAGAAGTCGCAACTGGAGTGGAAGTGTGTTGACTCACAATAACTAAAGAAGGACCCTTTAGATAGGCAGCCACAACTAGGGTTATCTTTTCCTCCAAAATTACATAGAACTTACATTTACACTAACAACTTAAAAGGTTCACTTTTACATTTAATCTAACCACTAAAATAACAAACCTTAAATTATACATAATTACTATAATAAAAAAATAACCATTGGAAAATATTCAACTCATTCTATGTTGAATACACATCAACACTGTCCATTATATAAACAATAAAAAATAAAAAATCTAAATCATAATATTTTTCTACATCGTTATTAAAACAACACATAATAACAAGGGGTTGCATGGCAGCTTAGTCCCTGCCAAGGTTGCATGGTAGCTTAGTCCCTGCCAAGTAGATTTCGAAATGGAGATGATTTCTGTGAAATATGGACAATATGTTTGTCACCACTTTGCTTTGAACCCAGTGCTTACTTCCATCTCATAAATGTCCAGTGCTTTGATAGTTGGGAATTGAGCTACATTCAACTGTCACCACTCTGCTTTGAACCCAGTGCTTGTGCTTATTGCCATCTCATAAATGCCTACTACTTTGAACAATTTGTTGTGTATCATTCTATGGGTGTGAATCATAGATTGAAGCAATGGGATCATAGTTTCTTGAGCAAACATGTAAGAATGAAAAAACATTAATTCATATTCATTCATTTCATGAAGTACAATATTGAAAGTTCAATGAATTGCTCACACATAAATAGTCATTCATTTAATTAAACACTATCTAAAGTTAGTGAATTTATTGAGACACTGTGTCATCCTTTAAACATGAAAATGGAAATAACGAAAGGAGGTTTTAGTTAAAGAGCCGATTAATTATAATTAGAATTATATTATTCTAAAATTGGTATGACTTTTCTTATCATTTTCAAATGATGTAGATTTGTGCATTTTGAAAAGAAATGGAATAAATTCTAACATAAACAAATTTTTTGAAAGTAATAACAGATAACAAATTTGTACTGAGAATGTCACAATTAAAATATCAATTATTCACATAAATAATACTATTTTGATTACTAATTCAAATTATGTAAAAGTTGAAGAGATTCAGGTTGTATCCCCATACAAAATTATTGCTTGTTGATGAAGTCACTATCTTGCCACCTTTTACGAGAACACGGCTAAATAATTATAAGAGTGACTAATTGTTATTAGTTGGATAAGAATTATAATATTGCTTGGCTAACATACACGGCTATGTTTAAAATTTGCTTGTTATGTTACAATGATATCTATGGAATGGTAATTCTAAGTGTTCTCACTTCAGGACCGTAAAAGCCCACCATTCATGCCCTTAATGCAAATATCTGAAAACTTCACAACTTGCTCAAATCTTATTCTACATTTTGAATATGCATTTTTTCATTTTAAGCATTGCCAAAATAGGGCATCCTTTATAAGCTTGTGTGCAAAATTAAAACAAACTCAAGGTAGAGTTTGTGCTCCATTCCATGAAGTGATGCACTCGCTAGCATCTATGCCCTCCCTAAGCACTTTAGTAATAGCTTTGGCTTCTCTCTCCCGATCTCTGAATTCCTTGACAGACCCCAGTGATTGTGAACTTTTACAAAATTACACCCTTTGGTAGGTTCTAAGGAATTCTGCACAAAGTCACACGACTTAGACTCAACAACGACTCATCAAAACTTGGCACAAAACTCAGCCATATCTCAGCTTATTAAAAAATCAGGGAACCTACACTCAAAAAATCAGGTAACATATACTCAGCAAAACTTGGACAAACTTATTGACAAAAACCAAGTCCGACTGATTTTAACCAGGAATTTTAATGGGGTTTTAACTTTGACTCCACTTGCCAGCTCAGAGAGAGAAGTCAAACTGGGAGTATTAGTTGAGTTAAAGAGTCATGTTTCTATGACTTTAAGGTTATGTATGAGGATCAACAGATATCTTGATAGCTAGCAACAGTGCAACAAATGGTTCTTTTATTGTTGATCAACAATTGTACTTCTTTAAAGCTTAATTATGTTTTTAATTACGCTGAAGCGTGGGCACGCAGTAGACTGTGTGCAGCTATATATGGCTCAGTGAAAGAGTTTCCCACCCTGCAAACCCCAAAGACTGCTGAGCATATCCCTGGAGGATATTCACTTGTATCATACCCTTCTGGTACGAAGCAATTGGGTTCATTAAAAGTGCTCCAATATTTCACACGCCCACCAAAATTTCTGAAACATGCCTCTGCATACCCAGTGAAATCATCCCTGCAGAACCGCAACAACGGTGATTAATTCACATGGATAACCTCCCCCTCATGTTTTGAATCATGAGAGCTAATTGATGAACAAGGATGCATATTACACAATATTTGGACTGAGCCAACCCCCGTATAGATCCTCCAGGGCTTGTGGAATGTCGTAGTGACAGANATATCTCAGCTTATTAAAAAATCAGGGAACCTACACTCAAAAAATCAGGTAACATATACTCAGCAAAACTTGGACAAACTTATTGACAAAAACCAAGTCCGACTGATTTTAACCAGGAATTTTAATGGGGTTTTAACTTTGACTCCACTTGCCAGCTCAGAGAGAGAAGTCAAACTGGGAGTATTAGTTGAGTTAAAGAGTCATGTTTCTATGACTTTAAGGTTATGTATGAGGATCAACAGATATCTTGATAGCTAGCAACAGTGCAACAAATGGTTCTTTTATTGTTGATCAACAATTGTACTTCTTTAAAGCTTAATTATGTTTTTAATTACGCTGAAGCGTGGGCACGCAGTAGACTGTGTGCAGCTATATATGGCTCAGTGAAAGAGTTTCCCACCCTGCAAACCCCAAAGACTGCTGAGCATATCCCTGGAGGATATTCACTTGTATCATACCCTTCTGGTACGAAGCAATTGGGTTCATTAAAAGTGCTCCAATATTTCACACGCCCACCAAAATTTCTGAAACATGCCTCTGCATACCCAGTGAAATCATCCCTGCAGAACCGCAACAACGGTGATTAATTCACATGGATAACCTCCCCCTCATGTTTTGAATCATGAGAGCTAATTGATGAACAAGGATGCATATTACACAATATTTGGACTGAGCCAACCCCCGTATAGATCCTCCAGGGCTTGTGGAATGTCGTAGTGACAGATCGTAACAAAAGGCTGGATCCCTGTCATTTGTACATACTTTTCTGTAAATATATATGCATAGTGGCATTCTAATAAAATCAAAACACGTTAAAGGAGCATTTTTATTATAAAATTAAAATGAGTAGAAAGGAGTGAATGGAATAAGTAAGATTGATGAATATTAATGCCTTGGGTAAGCAGCGAGTCGATGAGTTCATTGTAGTACTTGACTCCGCCGAGATTGATTTCTCCATGGCCTTCTGAAGAAGAAATTTATAAAACAAAGTTAGCAGAAGTATGATTTCCGATTTTGGCTGCGTCGGATTGAGATCAACATTTCCAAATGAACAACTCCATCAATTCCCACCAGGAAAAATGTGTGCCCAAGATATGGAGAAGCGGTAAGAATCCACTCCAAGTTCGGACATTAATTCCACATCCTCCTACAATATCATAAGAAAAAAAATGTTTTTTCAAAAACCTAACGAATCTTGGAGTCGAGTGCAATATACAGAGACGATACATACTTTATAGCGGTGATACTCGTCCTCTGCTACGTCCCCGTTCTTTTCATCCGCAATTCTTCCTCCGCCTCCAAATACAAAATAAACAGAGTGAAATTTGACTTAAAATCTGAAGGTAGGATTGAAATAATTACCGGGTATATGTGAGAACACGTCCCAGTTGCTAAGGCCTTTTCCATCGTCCAGATAACCTCCCTCAAACTGAAGTTTGAAAGAAATGATAAAGATAATTAATGGCGTTCGATCAAGGGATGGAGATAAAATATTGTAGGTGTGTATACATGATAGGCGGAAGAAGCGAATCCGAAGATAAAATCTGATGGGAAGTCCCTCCTGTTCAACTCAGTTTTCCCCACAGAGGATCCACAATTCTTCTAGATTTTAATTTTGAAATGTAAAATACTCGGTTTACTTCTAGTCATCTATGGCCATAAATGTAACATATCTTCTTCCTTTCTTTCTAATCTGCCATTTCCTAAATATTAGGGCTATAGGCATGGAGAGAGCCCCTTCCTCGCGAGAAGCTGCCGAAATTAAACCCTAAGGCATTCTCTAAAAGATTTGAAACTTCTTGAACCTCATTCTATTAGTCTTGATCACCTATAGCACTGTTTTTTCTTGAACCTCATTCTGTTAGTGTTGATTGGCTATAGCACTACTTTTTAGCCTTTGAAGCTGCATTGATGACTGTATGGTAGACTTTAGGTTTAGATGGAAAATATTGATGGATTTTGCCTCTTAACTCAAAGTTTCATGCATTTCCATTAAAATGGCTTGCAATAACGCCATAAGAGTACAAATTCACGGACAAAATAATGAAAGAATACCGTAAGAAGCATAAGCAGTCATTGCAGAAGCCGCGGTAAAGGTGTCGCCAAGAAAAAACTTCAAAAACATGGTCGTGTATCTCTCTTTATTCTAAAATCCTCCGCCATTGTCGTCACCCGGCTGCTTTGCTCCTTCGCTGCTTACTTGTTGGCGAGGATTATCTTCTGATGATACGATAGATGCCTCGAAAACAACTGAAAACCTCCTCGGTGCGACTCCTCGGCCAGGGATGCAAAGCAGGCATTTGAAACGCAGAATGCCCGACATATCTGACGCCTGTATTCAACTTTATGTCTGTAAATGGCGGAGGAGGTGTCGATGCAGACTACTGAAGCTCCGAGGGTTTGTGAAAATCAAGGCATAAATGAAGTCGGAGACATTTTCTTGTAGACTGTGGTTGTGAGGTCCCCTTGGTCAGAACAATGACTGGTTATTGTGCATGAATGTCATGGTTTCCATATCCTCCATCGTTACAGAAATGGACTGCGGCAAGTCATCCAAGAAAGATCTCAGCAAAGATGAAGAACTCTTCTTGAGATCAAGACTTGGACTGATCTCACCTATAGGAGATCTGAGTTCCTCTGGTCCGTAGGCCATAGGGCTCTTAAATATCGCCAACATCTTGTAATCCTTGAGGAATTGCTATATACACCAATGATCTTAGAACAGATATATAATACAACTACTATATATAGTCGAGACCAGGAGAACCTATAAACATTGATACCAACTGATACAAGAATCCCAACACACAATATATATATAGAAAACTTGTACAGACCTTGAATCCTACGGATCGTGGGGACCCTTATCTTTTGGAACGAGATTTACCAACTAACAACTGGATATGGATGAGAATGAATTGTGTTTGGATATGACACGAAAATTGACAGGGAAACAAAGGATCGACAAGTGGGGGTATGGATAATGAATCATCGATGTTGGATCATTGGTCAAGAACGTTTTTCCCATTTGGCCATACGCTAAAGTCGAATTTAGTCCATTTACCTTATCTGGAACATAGTAGCATTATTTTTGGCAAGGTTTCAATGGGAGATCAATCCACGATCCAAGCAAAAATCATTGATAAAAGCAGAGACAGGCGAGGCAGACTCGTCGACCAGATTCCCTTCCATCCATCGCTCATGCGTAGGCTTTCACCAACCAGTGTTTGCACATTCAATAGGTATCTAACTCTCTCTGAAGTTGGATGAGTGATCTGAGAGGTAAAGAGTACGTTTGAATTTACCACTCACTTACTCCTTTCAGCGGACTTGAATTAGAAGAGTTGCAGCTAAAACGTTAATGCAGTACGCCATGTTGTTGTGAAGGCCGCAGTGTTGCCATACATCACATTCGGCTTTACTTCAAACTTCTTTCACTAATGTTGGGGCATTATCCGTGAGGATGTTTGGGAAATCATTGAGGACTCCAGAAGATCCGGGAAGTTCCTCCAAGCCCTCAGTGCAACCTTTCTCACCCTTATCCATAAAGAAAACAACACCACTTCTCCCTCGCATTTCAGACCCATAGCCCTCTGTAATGTCATTTACAAACTCCTAACAAAGATCATTGCAACCCGCCTCAAGCCCATTCTATCGTTCTTAATTTCCCTAGAGAAATTCGTCTATGTAGAAGGTTGACAAATTTTGGATAGCGTAATCCTAGCTCATGAAGTTATCCACTCCCTTCACTCAACCAAAACTCAAGGTATGCTCCTAAAACTGGATCTTTCTAAAGCTTTCGACAACTTGAGTTGGAACTACTTATGATCTTGTCTCCTAGCCTTTGGCTTTGACCCCACTTGGGTCTCCTAGATAGTCAATCTCACATTTTCAACATTGTTTTCCATTCTTATCAATGTTGTCCCTTCCAAACATTTCTCTCCCTCAAGAGGCATAAGACAAGGGGACCCACTCTCACCCTTCCTTTTCATCCTTATGGCAGAAGGGCTCAGTCGCACTCTCAAAGCAGCCATCAGGGACCACTCTCTCTCGGGCCTCACCCCCCATGGAATTTCTCCCCCCAACTCACATATCCAATTTGTAGATGATATACTTCTTATGGGATTGTCCACAGCCAGAGAAGCCCGAAGCTTCAGATCCATCATAGACCTCTTCTGTGAAGCTTCATGCATGGAGGTGAATCTAACCAAATCCCAAGTCTTCGTCTTCAACACACCTCTTGTTATCCAAAACCATCTCACTCTCATCCTGGGCTTCACCCACAACGTCCTACCATCTGTCTACCTAGGCATCCCCCTAATTGATAATCCACTTAGGAATTCCTCCTAGGAATTCTTGTTGTCCAGCTTCAGGAAGAGACTCTCCCTTTGGAACTTTCACTCCCTCAATCTGCCTGGGCGCCTCATTCTCCTTAAATCCATCCTCCAAGCTCTCTCGATCTACACCTTCTCAGCGTTGTCGGCCCTGAGTTTTATCCTCATCACCTTAAGAACGATCCAAAGAATCTTTCTTTGGAAAGGCATCAAAGAAGGACGCAAAAATTCCTTGGTAAGTTGGCAAAAAGTTTGCACCCCAAAAAAACGCAAGAGGCCTCGGTCTACGTGACCCAACCATTCTCAACAAATTCCTCAACGCTAAAATCTGGTGGAGATGGTTAAAGAGACCTCAAGATCTTTGGGCACGACTGTGGAGGAAGAAATACACCCCCACAACCCCCGAAAGAGAACTCATCAGATGGAATGGTCAAAGCACAGGGTCGCTCATTTAGAATGCGGCTAGGAACAATCGTGGACTCATCATGGACCATTTGTTCTGGGAACTGCAAAATGGATCCTCGGCTTACTTCTGGAGCGATTCATGGAAACAAATCCCAGCCTTGAATACAGATCCAAATCTCAGTAACCTCATCCCCCTCACAACTGTTGCAGGACTTCATCAAGTCATCAACTTCTGGAAGCCTTTCGATCCAGAGGAAATGTGGCGTACCTGGAAAAAATCCCACGAGCACCTGAATATTCCCCCAACGTTCAACCTCTGACCCCTGTAGGAGCATCTTTCCTCAAGGAAAATTTTGAGTCAACAAGGGGAGGACATTCTTAGGTGGGGCCACTCCACCACAGGTGCCTTCAACATCCCAGAAGCTTACTATTTAAAAGCGGGTCACAAAACCTTACCTCAAGAGGAGGTTTGGGGGAAAATATGGGACATGAAATCCTGGTCGAAAATCAGTACCTTCCTCTGGTTAGAGGCACACAACAACATTCTTACTTGGGATAATTTAAGAAAATGGGGTTTCATTAGCCCCTCTTGGTGTCAGCTATGTGGACAAGAGGAAGAAACCCAAAACCATCTCCTCAACCTCTGCCCCTATAGTTCTTTCTTCTGGGATCATAGCGCCATCATCATGAGAAAAACAGACAGAAACCGCACGGGTCTAAAGGAAACCATTGAAGACTAGAGAAGCTCGATCTTCCACTCTCCCATCCTCAATAGTATCTGGTAGCTGCTCCTAGGCTTCATTCTCTGGCAAATCTGGAAAGAGAGGAACAGACGAATTTTCAATTCGGTCACCAAGATGTGGCAAGATGTTTGGACCCCATTCCCAGGATTGATGACCTTCTTGACCAACTCAAAAGGGAAAAGTTCTTTAGCAAGATTGACTTGAAGTCTGGCTACCACCAGGTTCCCATCGAACCAACTGATGTTTGGAAGACAACCTTCAAGTCTAAAGAAGGTCTCTACGAATCACTAGTCATGCCCTTTGGCTTAACAAATGCACCAACCACTTTCATGAGGTTGATGGATGATGTATTGAGACCCTTCACCAACTCCTTTGTGGTAGTTTATTTGGATGACATCCTCATCTTCAGCAGAACGTGGGAGGAGCACATGTGGCATATTCAATAGGTTTTGAGCACTCTGTGGTAGCACAAGCTTTATGCCAACTTGGAAAAATGTTATTTTGGCATGAACAGGGTCCAATAGCTGGCCTACATCGTTGATGAGCATGGGTTACATATTGATCCAGCTAAGATCTAAGCCATCCGTGACTGGCCATCCCCGACCACACTGACCAAGCTTAAAAGCTTCTTGGGTCTAGCCAATTTCTACCAACGATTCATGTTGGGATTCTCCCATATTGCATGGGCCCAAAACCAGGTAAAAAAGGGTGGTGGTAGGGCCAAGTTCGTATGGGGGAAGGAGCAACAACGAGAATTCGATGATATGAAACATTGCTTGTGCTCAGCTCCAGTACTCTCCTCACTCGATCTGCAACACCCATTCGAGATTGAGACTGATGCATCTGACTATGATGTGGGCACAGTTCTCACTCAACACAGGCATCCTGTGGCATACCATAGTGAGACACTCTCTGATATTGTCTGAAAATACCCCACCTATGACAAGGAAATGTATTCCATTGTACAAGCCTATCGTCAATGGAAACATTACATTCTGGGGAAAGAGACAATCATACACATTGATCACAAGCCTCTACAGTTCATAAAGACATAGGGGAAATTGCAGAATGATCGCCATCAGAAGTGGTCCACCTACCTGCAATAGTTCCATCTCAACATCAAGTATAAGACAGGTATCTCCAATCGTGTCATTGACTGCCTCATTCGACCCCCTGTGGTTGCACTCACCACTGTGCTTCAGTCCTGTGGACATGAAGCATCGGAGTGGCCCCAACTTTATCAGCAAGATCCAGACTTCGCCACCACATATCAGCTCTTGGGTACAGGCGCCATTGTCATTGATTTTCACATTCAGGACAGACTCTTATGCCACCTGGGCCATCTCTATATTCCTACAAACGAGCGTGCAAAGATGATTTGGGAAGCCCACTACAATCAGGTGGCATGACATTTTGGTGTAGAGAAAACTGTGGCCGTTCTTCAGAAACATTTTTATTGGCCAAAACTTCGACAGGATGTCAACAAGTATATCAGATCTTGCATTGCATGTGCCATTGCCAAGCCATCCATCAAGAAGCAAGGCTTATTGTAATGTTCTTGACTTGGCTAGTCTAGGAAACGCTGCTAATGTGTGTGTAGGATCAAAGGTTTACAACATAT
>SNQJ01S0144551.1:0-24248 GCA_010110895.2 Picea sitchensis
ACAAGCATCTGTGCACACAAGGAAGTCAGCTTCTAGGTTAGCGATTTTCAACACGGGTGCGTGGGTTAGTAGATGTTTCAAGGTTTGAAATCTTTCTTCACATTGTTGTGTCCACGGGAATTTTGTCCCCTTCTTTTGGAGGGCAGTGATTGGACAACCAATCTTGGAGAATCCTTTTATAAATATCCTATAGTATCCCGCCAATCCCATAAAGGATCTGATGTCTGAGACATCCTTTGGGGTAGGCCATTCCATGATAGACCTGATCTTGTCAGGATCTACTGCTACCCCTTCCTTAGATAGAACATATCCCAAGTAATGTATTTTCTTCTGAAAGAAGTCACATTTGTTGAATTTAGCATAGAGTTGATGCTCTCTTAGCACTTGCAGCACCAGTCTAAGATGCTCTTCATGTTATTCTCTATTCTTAGAGTAGATCAATATGTCATCAATAAAAACTAGTACAAATTTATCTAAAAATTTACTGAGTACATTGTTCATTAAGCACTTGAAAGTGGCAGGGGCATTGGTTAACCCGAACGGTACTACCACAAACTCATAGTGACCATACCGTGTCCGGAAAGCGGTTTTATGGATGTCTTCACCCTTGATTTGGAATTGATGGTATCCTGACCTCAAGTCAAACTTTGAGAAAATAGACACTTCTCCCAACTAATCGAATAGATCATCGATCCTGTGAAAGGGGTACTTGTTATTTATGGTTACTTTATTAAGTTGTCTATAATATATACACAGTCTAAGGGTGCCATCCTTCGTTTTCACAAACAGGACTGGTGCTCCCCATGGGGACACGCTAGGTTGAATATAACCCTTATCCATCATTTATTTCAGTTGCAATTTGAGTTCAACTAACTCAGGTATGCTCATCCGGTAGGGTGTCCTAGACACAGGCACCACTCCTGGTGCGAGCTCTATCGAGAAGTCAATGTCTCTTCTCGGAGGTAGACCCGGTACCTCTGCCGGAAACACATATCTGTATTCTCTTAGGATAGGGTGATCATCAGGGATTGGTTTATCACCTTCGATTGTTTTCAACCTGTATTGCATATAGGGGACATCCTTTTTGGCAGTACTTTCTCATTTGCAGGGCTGATATTTGCCTCACCGAGACAGGTTTTCGGATCCCTTGAAGGGTTATCCTTTTTCCTTCTTTGCTCACACATTCTAAGGTTTTATGGTAACAATCCAATTTGGCTTTATGGGCGGACAGCCAGTCCATACCAATCAACAGATCGTATGATCCCAGGGGTAATACGTTAAGGGTTGCTTGGGTGGGGAATTCACCCCACATTAACTGGCAGGCTGGTATGACCTCTACCACCTTTCTTTTGGTGCCAGTGGCTAACTGTACCAACCATGGCTTAGTTTGTTTTCATGGCTTTAGCTTACACTTATCAACAGCTTTCGGGGATATATAACTCAAATTTAAACTAGGGTCAATCAAAACAGACACTAGATGGTTGAAAATCGTACCTTCTATTTCCACCACTGAAGCTTGGTGGTCATCTTGGTTATTATCCAAGGCTGCATAAATCTACGACACACTCCTTGCCACATCATTGACTGTGGTTGCTTCCTGAATGTTATAAACTTTCCGACTGTTCTGTTGTCGGTGTGGATAGTCTCTCAGGAGATGCTCTTCTCCGCAACCCTAGCATTTCATAAGTTCTCTTTTTGGGTCATTAGTCTTCATTGGTATAGGTCTAGAAGTTCTATTTCCATCCACCAAGGGGAAGTTCTACTGGAGTACACTCCGGGCTGGATAGTTCGTTCTGGGGTTCTTCTTGTAGTTTTTAAATAATGAGTATTTGATCCCCTTTTTCTGAAATTTCGAACCATTCTTCTGTCTCCAGTCTCCACGAGACTCTACCCGATGTCCATATTGTTCATGACAATATGTTTCCTTTCGAATAGTATCTTCTAAGGTATTTGTCTCATCGAATTCAATTCAGTTCCGGTATTCCTTGGGTAGCCCACTGATGAAGCATTGCGCCTTCGCCTTCTCTGCTTTGATGTAGGGTACATATCACAATAAGTCGAGCAATTTGTTGACATATTCCTCTATAGTGAGTTGCCCCAGTTTGAGTTCATAAAACGCTTTAGCCTTTTCGTCGAAATATCTTTCCAAAAAATACTTCTTCCAGAAGTATTTTTCAAACTGTTTCCAAGACAGGTCCTCCTCGCAGACCCCTTTCATATTCTTAAGGTCTTCCCACCAAATGGAAGCCTTTCCATTCAGATTGAAAGTGGCCACTTGGGCCTTCAAATTCTCTGAAAAATCATGGACTCTCAAATATTTATTTAGTCCAAGTAGCCAAGCCTTGGTTTCCTCTCCCTTATTTATCTCACCATCGAAGGAGGGAGGTTTGGCCTTTCCGAATTCCTCAAATTTATGACTCTTGGAAGTCTTTTGCTTCTTTTGTTTTCTTCGAGAATAGGAACTGGCCCTGCTGCTGGAAGAGCCTTCTGAATCGCCAGCTTCCTTCTCAGTGGAATCGTCTGGCACTAGTCCCTTACCTCTGGGGTGGACCTTTCTTGAGGTGCTTCTCTTAGTATGGCCACTGATACAACCATGTTTCTACATCTCGGGTTCATGTTGCATTTTTCGTTGTAGGTAATATAAGCTCTGCAGTAAAACTGCATTAATTTCAGTTTGTTTTTCTTGTTCTTTCATCATCCTTTCATTGTCGGCCTTGCAGATTTGCAATTCAACCATGAGACTCCTCACAGTCTCAGCTAGATCTGGAGGGGTTCCTATTGCTCTTCTTTCATTAGACTCTTCGTCTCTGTTGTGGGAGCCTTCTCCCACCTCTTGGTGAGTTACCATACTCTGCGTGTGTAAATTCCCGCGGCTGATCGTCCACTTAGGTGAAAAGACAAACGTTGGTTGTTAGTCAAGAGTTAGATATATTTTTATAATCTGCACATAATTTATAACTCTTTCACATGCATACATAGTCAGGTTCTCGTTTCCAAGTTTTCAATGCTGGACAAGAGAGTTACGTTAGGGGGTTTCTCTTCATAGGATTACTTCGAACGGAGCTTATGCCCAACTCGTTCATGAGCCCAATCAGGCCGAGTGTTGTAACCATGATCTGATACCACTTTGTCACATACCCACTACCTAAATCAGATTTTTCTGGTCTTCTGCCGAATCAAAAGCCCTAAAAATCCATGGGGGCCTAGCGCAAGCTAGCTCTTTTCTCTCTCTCTCTCTCCATTCCCATGTGATCACGGGTCATGATCATGGTTCAATTAAACGTAGTGCCTATTTTTATTTCGTGCCTCAGTGCTACAGTAATGTCAAATCGTTCGACTCTGCAATTGCTGA
The DNA here is from genome assembly GCA_010110895.2 of Picea sitchensis. Lineage (NCBI taxonomy): Eukaryota > Viridiplantae > Streptophyta > Pinopsida > Pinales > Pinaceae > Picea > Picea sitchensis. Next base: position 3,353 of record SNQJ01S0144551.1, read on the forward strand.
ACCCCGACAGGGCTAGCGACCAGCCAATAGGGACGAATTCCTACAGGTTTAGCAAATGGCCAATCAGAACAAATTCCAACAGGGCTAGAGAACAGCCAATGAGAACGGGCCCCGTTGCCTGATTAAGTGGAGTATAGGTGGCGGAGGTGGAAGTGCAACACGGTATCCGACAGGACAGGAGGGGCCCCACTGCACACGTTACACTATTCTGGACCCCCCCCCCATTAAAGGCAGAATAGAAAGGGGGCTCANNCCCCCAATTAAAGGTAGAATAGCAAGGGGGCTCCGGAATGCATCCTCAGCCGTAGATCTGGGTGGGTGGACTCTGGCCATCCAGATCTGTTCCCTACTTACCCTATTGTGCGCTTGCACCCCGGCATAAAACTGTCATATCTTCCTCACATCGGACGGTCGTTACAGACCCTGAGATTTCCCGAAGGAATCTTGTCCTTCCATCGGGACTTTACCACATGCTAGTGTCCCAACATTATGGATCAGGATTTGTCAAGGCAAGAGCTCGAGTTTTTTTGTCAGCGGAACTCCCGAATCCCCGATCCCCAATTTCCCAAAATGGGAGATCTCACGACACATGGCCTCCATCAATCGGACGACTTAGATCCATCCCGGGGTTTTCAACATAGAAAATCCTGAACTCTTGTCAACAGGAATCCCGATTCCGCGATTCTCGATTTCCCGAAATGGGTGATCTCTTGACACGTGGCCTTCGTCAATCGAATGGCCTATATCTATTCTGGGGTTTTTCGCCCCTATACACTGGAGTCTTAACCCTCGGGTAACTCCTGACAGATCCAACGACTGTCGGGTTTTTTCAGCCGACATCTGATGGATCATAATGGTTCCTACCCATGCATTCTTCCACGACTCCCTGGGCGTGGAAAAGATCCACGGTCCAGATACTCTCATGAACCTTGGGGATCTACAGTCCTAAACTCTTCGCTACCCACGAAGACACAGGAAAACCAAGTGGTAAGGAATTTAATGCCCTACTTTCTCCTACTAATCTAATGGTCGTGGGTGACCGCAAATTCCTCGATGAAATCTCGTCCGTCGATTAATACCTATAAGGTTAATGTACTTAACTTTCCATCTCCTTCCTCTAATCTGACGGTCATGAGTGACCATAGATCTCCCAACGGGATCTCATCCGTCAATTCGTTACTTCATCCTTATGCTATCATATCGGTTTTCAATAGGATCATTCCTCCTTATGCAGGGTTACTAAGGCCTTAAGCCTTCACAACCGCCTTCCCGGTTCTTGATGGGCTTTTCAAGAAAGGTATTTCTATGGGGAGAATTAATCAGGGTACTACCTGAGGTATATAAGGATGTCGTCCTCCTGAGAGCCAGGCGTGAAGTTTGAGTTGGATCAGTACACACACAAATAACGAATTCCTGAGGACATAAACCATAAGTAGTCTTCCCATATAAATATAAAACTACTAGTACTGATAAAAACACCATACATTCATTCTTATAATGAAATCATTCACAGTTTCCCAGCTTATGAGCATAATTATCATAATAAGAACATATATATATTTCAAGATGCCAGAGGAAAAACACTTATCAGAGATAACACCAGGGGTCAAGCAACTGCTAAGAGGGGTGCTTGTTTCCACCCAACCATAGGCTTAGCGAATCCCAGCGAATTTACCACTAGCCACCCCTGAGCTGACACCACGATGCCGTGAGACTACGTCTCTATTTGCCAGTGACCAGGAGTGAAGGTTGCAATCCTTCCTCTCTGCTATCACTCACTTTGCATATTTCCAGAGTTCTCCCCTCGCGTCTTCCCCCCCTCTCTCAATCGCTTCTACCCGACGCCTTATCCTCTTGCGAGGTTGCATTGGCGCGATTACCCTCGCACTGGCTAGTCATGATGGCTCTACGGATGGGCGGTTCACCTCCCCATCCCTCATTAATTCCTGAGGAGCCATCAACCTACCAGTCTGTGAGGCATTTAATTTGGGGCCAGCGAGCTGCTTTTGGTTCTCCGGGCCAGTGGAGTCCAAATACGGTATTAATTCTCGGTGGAAGTTAACACCACCTTTCCAGGTGCCTTCCACCATCATCGTGGTCTCTTTTTCTGCACATCCTGTCTCAACAGTCCTGCAATAAAATTCATAATTTTATTCACATTCATTGACCTTTTCCTCATGGTCCATTTACATCACATATTCACATTTATGAGTTTTCCATAGTTCTTGGCCAGTCCAGTTATTTTTACAAGCTGGGGGAAACAGGGTGTTACAATATGTTGGTGAGAAAAATGTTATCATCGCATCATCTTCACTCATAGATTCTTCAGAGGATGATGTCATCAACTCATAATTTTTATTATTGTTGTCATTCACCCACCACAAATGTCATCTTGCACCAACCCCGCATAGTGAGCAGTGAATGGGGACAACATTGAAATTTCTTCAAACTATGCATGTATGCATCAAAATTCGACATGGTTAGACTAGACACATGGCTTGACGGTATGGGAGGGTTTCAATACTCAAGGATGTATGATTTCCCCACACAATATTTGAGATCGTCCACATTTGCATCAATGTTCATCATGTTGCACCTCTCATTGTCATCATTCATCATTCCCTTCTATAGAATCATTGTGGGAACTATCTTGAAATTTGTCATGGAACTTCAAATACACCCATCACAAATTTCTTCCACTGACCCCGCACAGTGAGTAGTGAATGGGGCCAACATTGAAATGTTTTCAATCTGTGCCCGTATGAATCGAAATTTGACATGGTTAAACTAGATAGTTTCCTTGAAGGTATGGGAGGGTTTCGATACTTAAGGATGTTTGATGTCCCCACATAATATTTGAGATCATCCATGTTTTCATCAACGTTAAATATAATGGATGTCTCATAGTGAGCATAGTGAATGGGGCCTGCCTTGAAGGTGAATGAGCATAGTGAAATTTCTTCCACCGACCCCACACAGTGAGCAGTGAATGGGGCCAACGTTGAAATTTATTCAAACTGTGCATGTGTGCATCGAAATTGGACATGGTTAGACTAGCCACATGCCTTGACGATATGGGAGGGTTTCAAGACTCAAGGAATATGTCTGATGTCTCGACCACATAATCTTTGAGATCGTCCATGTTTGCAACAACGTTCATAAAGGGGCATCTCATATTTGTCAAATGTTGTTGTTTCCATCCATAGAATATTTGTTGGAACTCTCTTGAAATGTCATGGAACTTCCAATTCAACCACCAAAAATGTCATGCACCAACCCCGCATAGTGAGTTTGAATGGGGCCAACGTTGAAATTTCTTCAATATGTGTCTGTATGCATCAAAATTTGACATGGTTAGACTAGACACATGCCTTGACGGTATGGGAGGGTTTCAAGACTCAAGGATGTTTGATGTCCTGGCCACATAATCTTTAAGATCATCCATGTTTGCAACAACGTTCATAATGGGGTGTCTCATATTTTTCAAATGTTGTTGTTTCCATCTATATAATCTTTGTTGGAACTCTCTTGAAATGTCATGGAACTTCGAATTCAACCACCACAAATGTCATACACCAACCCTGCATAGTGAGCACTAGTGAATGGGGCCAACGTTGAAATTTCTTCAATCTGTGTCTGTATGCATCGAAATTTGACATGGTTAGACTAGACACATGACTTGATGGTATGGGAGGGTTTCAAGAATCTAGGATGTATGATGTCACGACCACATAATATTTGAGATCATCCATGTTTGCAACAACATTCATAATGGCCATCTCATTGTCAAATGTCATTGTTTCCATCTGTAGAATCTTTGTTGGAACTCTCTTGAAATGTTATGGAACTTCAAATTCAACCACAAAAAATTCATGCACCGACCCCACATATTGAGTAGTGAATGGGGCCAACTTTGAAATTTCTTCAATATGTGCCTGTACGCATCGAAATTCGACAATGTTAGACTAGACACATGCCTTGACGATATGGGAGGGTTTCAAGAGTCAACAATGTATGATTTTATACAGAAAAATTTTGAAAAAAATTCAACGTTGGCCCCATTCACAGGTCACCATTGCCCATCATGTACTCTAGCCCTAGTAAACTGTATTTTAATAGTTGTTTCCTTTAAAATTTGACCGATCAAAAAATTCAAATGAAATGAGAAGAGCCCTAGTACAATGTCTTTTAATAGTTGTACTCTAACCGAGAAGACCCGCAAACCCTTTTTGAAGTGTCGTTATTATAGAAAACATGTCACAACATCCATAAAATGAAACATATTTATAGATTTTATAACTTCGCAATTCCGACGATCATTGACCAAATCAAAGTTGACTTGGTCAAAATACTAGGTGACCATTGGAGGGGGAAAACCTAGTTTCCACAATGTCGCAACTGCGACAACTATCTTCACAAACATGGCAAGAGAGACGATTATGTCACAAACATGGAAAGAGAGACGACTATGTGGTAAATGTGGCAAGAGAGATGATAACGTGGCAAGAGAGACAACAACGTGGCAAGAGAGATGTCAACATGGAAATAGCGACGTTATCGGGCAATATGGAAAAAAAATATTAAAATTTCCTCTATTTTTCAACAGTATGGCCAATTTTGTCCATAACATCGCAAATAGAACGTCGAAATTTTTACAATATGTACTAGTGATTCTAGGCAAAATTCCCTTTACTACTAACATCAATCACTATTTAAACTAGTCTTGGATTGACAACCTCTTATCATGCAAGATAGAGGGTAATCCCAAAAAAATAGATTGCCTTACAAAAATAGTACAACAGGGAACCACTCCTGTAGGAGTTTGTTTTTCAAAATTAATTACATAATGGCATAGTTTTATCAAACAGAAAAGAAACTACTAAACTATATGGCGTATAATCCATGATGGCTTCTCCTTGTGAATAGCACCATAATTATTATTTTCTTGTAAACAACAAAACAGAATTGATTTTTAGAAAATAATACAAAATAACATTTAGAAATAGACTGGATACATAATCGTGAGATTCTGTAGCTAGTCTTATATTAAGAAAGAAAATCAAAATAAATATTCCTATTTGACTTTTATAACAGAATAAAATCAAAGAAAAACAAAACCACTTTTACCATTCTAGAAATTAGATAGTGAAGGGTCAGATAATTATGAGTTAATGATGGCATTGAAATTGGTTGCATTTTTTATGATCACACTACTGGTTCTTTTGGGCCTTTTACTTGTCCGATCTGTGCATGCCTTCAACTCTTGATTTTCTTGTTCAAGCCGAGCATTTCAAGATGCCAAATGTTTTAATTGTGCTTGTAAATATGGTATGTCCCTGTAGTAGTGTTCTACCCAGTCCAGACAATTGTCACAGTGCACCGGTGCTATAGCAGGCCGAGGTTGAGTGTACTCAGCAATGGGTGCTTCGGTTTTTCCTGTAGCTTGTTTCAAATCATGGCCTATGCTAGCAAAGCCCTTTTGGTCTTTTAGAAACAAAGGTAGTTTAGAAACAAAATCGTATTGTGTAGCTTCGCTAATGATTAAATTTCCAAGACCCTGGTTATCCACATCTTCTTGGGAAAGGAAATCATTGATCTCATCATCAGTTAAGTGATCATCAACCTTGATCACCGAGATTGAGCTCATATGATCCTGCTGTTGATTTCTCAGACTCCTGGAAATTAACTTGCCTTGTCTTTTGTTTATGAAACTCAGGTCTGAGTAACCCTATTTATTCTTCTTACAATTTTTCTTAACAGTGATTTTTCCATGCAAACCCTGAGTCGACTCAATAGCAGGAGCAGGAGAAACCCTCTCCTTCAATACATTCACTACCTCTTCTAATGATTTCTTGGGTACAAAATTATATCGGGGTTTTTTACCCAGAGGATCTTGCATAGAAACAGAAATGGGTTCAATGATCTCACAGTCTCTATGTGAATCTACACCTTGACTTTTAGTCATAGGTTTACAAGGATTGGGATTTATATTTGAATGCAAAGGCGAGTTCATTGTGCTTTCAGGTAGGGCAAAATATTTTCGACACAGGAAGTCTTACCAAGTGTCCCCAATTTGAGCTAGACGCGACAACAACAAGATTCGTATAAGCCCATGGTGAAAGAGGCTAGATAGAGGGTTTAAACTCTATTTCTTATAATTCTTTGACATATTATGCAGGACCGTCAAAAAACAAAATGGCATGTTTAGCTTTAACCCTAGGAAAAACATCAACAGTCGGATATGATACAAAAACACTAAATCATACCTACCCTTGCACGTTATAATCTATTTCAGAATCAGATGGAGGCTGTGCCATCAAGGTTTCAAGAGGGTAATAGGAGTACCTTTAGGGCAGCATGTCGATTTCCTAGAGATCATGAACAGACTCCAAGGCACGCCTTCTAGCTTGGCGTTTTGAACCATTTTTTGCCTTCCTGTGACAGTCATGTTGCTTGGGATATAGAGTCCTTTGTGACCTCCAATTGAATATCCCCAACTTTGTCTCTAAAGCCATCAAATTTTTGAGAAAAAACATGTGTGACTGCCAGGTTATAACCTTCGAATTTTTGGATGAAAATATCCCAACCGTGCGCTTGTAAATCGTTTAAGGCATCATCATGGGCAAGAACGGCCTGAGAGCCATTAGGTTCAATTCTAACCATGGGGGACATGGTTGCTATCAAAAATACCCAGTAAATACCAAAAGAGGGAGTCTTCGTCTTCCAATGGACAAATAACAAGGAGAAGTCTGTGAAAACCGAAACGACCCGATACCTACGAAATTGGGAGGATCTCTTGTTTTATAATTTAAGTTTGGAGTGACAGAAAACTAGAGGACGCGCAGGCTCAAGAACCATTATGAATAATGAATATTAAACCCCAACCATTATCAGTTGCTTATTCGAATAATGAATGAAAGCCTTAAATGTTCAGGACAATAGGATGATGTGTATTTATGAGTACATTAGTCTTGTACCAGGTTGATATGAAAGTGATATGACTGGTAAGAGAAAGGAACACATTTCAAATGTTAATCCAAGGTTGTGCACAATTAGGCATATCAAGAATTAAAACCATACAATCAGCCATAGATATGATCAAATCATATTTCCCACAATGCATAAAAATGTGGCAGTGGATTAATCAATAAGCTTATAAAACTTAAAACTTATAAACATATAGGTCCCCTTAAGGTGTAATCTATTTGGTAAAAGAAAAGAAGAAATCAAAAACTGCAGAATGATTACCCAAGGGGAGTTTTTGTTTCAATTTCATGCTTGCAGTCATGAAATTTAAACAAAGCAAACAAAAATGAAAATGAAAAACTCATATAATAAGCTATCCCAATAAATCTCCTTGAGGAAAAAAGACATAAACGTTTATAAATGTAAGGAGGAGGTAGCTACAGAAAGATTTTATCTCTTTGTGATGACTTTTAATTATGATAAAATTTGACAAAATTGGTGGTTTCCAACAATGGTGACACGTTGGGTGAAGCAGATATCTCTACATCACCAAAAATTTATATCAGGGGCACAGATGGAATAAATTTTAGAGACAGTTAACGATAGATCAAGCATTTTGATAATAACTCAAAAAGTAGTACAGTCATAGAATTGGATGTATTTCTTCTTGTAATTTTAATGAGAAACCAGAAACACTGATTGAACAGAAACTTACTTCCGTTGATATGAGTTTAGTGTTTATTGTTTGGGTGCTTGAACAATTATCAATTGTTGCTAATGAATAAAAATTATGATTCCATTCAACAAATGAATGGTGATTTAGACATAATTATTTATAAAACAAATCAAAATCAAGAAAAATGGAAAGAACCAAAATTAAAAATAGAAAATAAAATTAAAAATATTTACAAGAGGGTGGATCAGAATTCATCAAGCGAAATATCTCTTGAGAGACTAAAAGGGAATAGAAAAATCCTTATTAATATGAGTGTAGTCCTACTCGTGGCACCTTGGGTTAGGGTTGAATTGATAGTTCAAATTTACTTATCTCTTTACTTTCTATTTAAAATTTTCATTATGATACTGTGTTTTTGAAAACAAATATTCATTGAAAAGAAGAGAGAAAAATATATAAAGTGGACTTCCCTGACAAGATTCATATTATGGTTCTCTTGGTGTTCCCACTTGTGTTAATAACTACATTATTACAAAAGAAACAATGAGAAAGAAAACTAAAGGAAACCTACTCCTAAACCTACTCTAACTACTAAATAGATCAAAACGCTAAGTAAAATCGTATTTCCAGTGCAACCACAAGAGCATGTTCAATCTTGTAAGGCATAGAAAGTAAAAAATCAGAATAAAAGAATGTAATATTTGAAGATACAAAATAAATATGTCATGCTTACCTCCTATATATTCATTTAAAAACAAAGAAAGAATGACCTTACCATTCTTTTGAAACTTCTTTATATATGAATCCCCCAACCATTATGCAATATTTTCATGATATGGGTCATAATGGCATGGAAGAGTGTAAGTAAGTTTGGAAAACTTGTCAATATTATGGGGACCTGACATAACCATCGGCCAAGGCCGAAGTGCTCCATCCTCCTGACAATTCTCCAAGTGTTCATCAATTTCTTCACATGGAGAATCTAAAAAAAATCATGTCATGCTTACTTCCTATATATTCATTTAAAAAAAAAGCAAGCACGACCTTACCATTCTCTTGAAACTTCTTGATATATGAATCCTCCATCCATTCTAAGATTGTGTCATTAGGATGCAAACTATGACTTTGATGAAATGGATATATCAATGGGGAACAGATCATAAGAGATTTCTTTACATCAATTAGATCATTGGTTTGATCGCTTCCTTTGATGAGATTGATTGTTTCAAAATGTGAAGCATAAACATTAAAATTTGAACTAATCAATCAAAGAACGAATATGCAATGTAGAATATTTGATCTCCATGAGAATGATTGCATTATATTTTTCAGAAATAAATCGTGTAAAATCATCTTTCAACATGTATTTTTCCTATGCGAGTGATGAAAGTGAAAGAGCATCAAATCCAACTTCATAAATGTTATGTTTGGAATTAATTTCACCAAATCTTGACATATCGAAAAGATTTGATTGTGACAAAAAGAGTAAGATATCGTGGGTAAAGTATCATGTCCACCAGAATCTAAGAAGAGATCAAGATATAAAGAGTAAAAGGAATAAAAAATGAGCATATGAAAATAATCTCTTGAGCTATGATATTTAACAATAGTATTCTCAAGACATTCCTCTCTACTTTCCTTAAAACTTTCACTCTGTTTTGGTGATAAATCCTTCAACATAATATGATCATCTAAATTTTCCTCATGTATGATGGACAATTTAAAACTTTCACAAAAGACATCTAATCTTTCATGTGGATAAGGTATGATTTGTGGATGAAGGTTTAAGGTTTCTTCTTCAAATTGTAGATTTACATCTCTAATCAGTTTTATAGGAATGTTAGAATGCTTAAGATGATTTTTGTCACCTAAGTGTTCTTCAAGAACTAAATTTAAGAACCGATCAGAGCAAGAGTTAGAAGAATGAGGACATTCACCTTGACCCAACATTGAATCTTCTTCCACGATGGTCGAGGACTAAAATACAATGATTCATAGGAAAAAGCAAATTGATTGTCAGTAAGAATATTTTCAATAGATTCTACCTCCCTTGCTTGTTCAAAATTTTTGGATCGATTCCTCTCATCCTACGAACAAAATTCTTCTCGCAATTGAGTGATAGGATTTGTAACTGATTCATCATTCATGATTGAATATGACTGGATGAAAGGGATGCAAGCATCATAGAGGAGATTTAGTACAAATGACATGTCATCAAGATTAAATTTACAGAGAACATGATGGATTCTTGTTGAAAAGACTTCTGGAGATGAATTGTCATTGATTAGAAAAGTCTGAAATTCTTCACATAATTGATTGTAATCATAGTTTTGAATCTAAAAATTCCTCTACAAATTGAAACCAAAACAAAATGTGATATGCTAGAAAAGACTCAAACCAATGTTTAATCCAACCCCTAAAAGTAAAAGCAAACAATCTTCATAAAACCTTTAAATCAGAAATATCATGCTTGATGCATTTACACCAAAACTTGTTAATATGGTCTTTAGTAGATACACCCCCCCCCCACCATCAAAGGTGAGTTTGGACAAGCGAGAGACTGTCTCGTTAGGAATATCAGGTAATGAGAAGTGGAAATCATGTTCCAACACAGTGATTTGGGGAGCCATGGGGAATTAAATACATTCGAAACAAAGACTCCTACAAGGCCAACTTGTCAGTCTGGCCTACATTCTAGTGCATTTCAAGATGACACCAAAGAAGAATTTATAAATATGGAATTATAACAGGCTGAGGGATAAAACATTTAATCACTAAATTTACCTCGGCCCTCCTTCTAGCGCCATTTGTTAACAGGCGTAAATGACGCACCGTCAACTGGAAGGTTAAATCCGAATCGGGGTTGTCTAATTAACCTAAGTCGTTTGGAATGAAATTACCCACAGGTTTAATGGCTCCATTAGCCAACTAAAGTCCTAAAAATGATAAAATAAATAAACTAATCTAAGGCTATGATACTAAGAATATAAGTTTACTAATTGCAAGTGTTCAAATAGAAACATGAATATGTACAAATGATTATAAACAATGTATATACAGCTTGCAAGGTTTACTTGAAATCTTGCGAAATGAATGTTCTTAAAAGTGTTTCTAAATGAGATAAAGAAAGCACATAAATATTTTTGTTTTCTTTTTGAATGTTCAAATATTTAAAACTAATAAGTACTAAGAAAATACAATTGAAACAACGATACATAAACAGTCAAAGCTAATTCATGCAATCATGATTTCATTAATAAATAGATTAACTAAATAACGCACAGACTAACCTATAACTGATTAACGAAACTGAGCTTATCTTTCTATATCGTTCGAGCTCCTACTTGTCCTTCATGTGAGGGAAACCTGTGACAAAACAAAACTAGTACTTTCCAGAATAAATTCAATGAAGCGTTTAATGTGTTGGAGTGAGAATAGAACAAAATAAAAACTAATTAAAAATCATATGATCTTACGATAATCAATATTTAAGAACAAGAGAAAACTCAATTCTGAGTATCGATACTATCAATCATTTAATATCTGAAATAAATTAAATAATAATTAAATGATAGATTGATCACACATACAAAATGGAATGACAAATTATGGACAACATCTAAATAGTTAGCAATATGAAACAACAAATGATGACCAGGATAAAGCTAAATCAATCATATTGATATCTCATAATACAAAAGTAATAGAAGAACATAATGGAACAAGCATCACACAGGTCTAAAGCCAATGGTGAATTACTTTCCCATTATCCATTCTCAAAATCACATGTACATACTGTATTCCAACCAAAGTTCTCTTTACTACTAACAACAATCACTATTTAAACTAGTCTTGCATTGATAACCTCTTATCATGCAAGATAAAGGGTAATACCAAAAGAATAGATTGCCTTACAAAAATAGTACAACAGAGAACCATTGGTGTAGGAGTTTTTTTTTCAAAATTAATTACATAATGAAATAGTTGTATCAAACAAAAAAGAAACTACTAAACTATACAGCGTATAATCCATGATGGCTTCTCCTTGTGAATAGCACCATAATTATTATTTTCCTGTAAACGACAAAACATAATTGATTTTTAGAAAATAATACAAACTAACATTTAGAAATAGACTGGCTATAGAATCTTGAGATTATGTAGCTAGTCTTATATTAAGAAAGAAAATCAAAATAAATATTCCTATTTGACTTTTATAACAGAAAAAAATCAAAGAAAAACAAAACCACTTTTACCATTCTAGAAATTCGACAGTGAAGGGTCGGATAGTTCTGAGTTAATGATGGCATTGAAATTGGTTGCATTTTTTATGATCACACTACTGGTTCTTTTAAGACTTTTACTTGCTCGATCTGTACATGCCTTCAACTCTTGATTTTCTCGTTCAAGGAGAGAATTTCGAGTTGTCAAATGTGTTAATTGTGCCTGTAAATATGGTATGTCCCTGTAGTAGTGTTCTACCCAGTCCAGACAATTATCACAGTGTACCAGTGCTATAGCAGGTCAAGGTTGAGTGTACTCAGCAATGGGTGCTTCGGTATTTCCTATATATTGTTTCAAATCATGGCCTATGCGAGCAAATCCCTTTTGGTCTTTTAGAAATCGAGGTAGTTTATAAACAAAATTGTATTGTGTATCTTTGCTAACGATTTCATTTCTGAGACCCTGGTTATCCACATCTTCTTGGGAAAGGAAATCATTGATCTCGTCATTGGTTAAGAGATCATCGACCTTGATCACCGAGATCGAGCTCAGATGATCCTGTTGTTGATTTATTAGACTCTAGGAAATTAACCTGGCTTGTCTTTTGTTTATGAAACTCGGGTTCGAGTTACCCTGTTTCTTCTTCTTACGATTTTTCTTAACAATTGGTTTGTCATGCAAATCCTGAGTCGACTCAATAGCAAGAGAAGGAGAAACCCTCTCCTTCAATACATCCACTACCTCTTCTAATGATTTCTTGGGTACAAAATTATATTGGGGTTTTTTACCCAGAGGGTATTGCATAGCAACAAAAATGGGTTCAATGAGCTCACAGTCTCTATGTGAATCGACACCTTGACTTTCAGTCATAGGGTTACAAGGATTGGGATTTATATTTGAATGCAGAGGTGAGTTCACTGTGATTTCAGGTAGGGAAAAATTGTTTCGACAGAGGAAGTCTTCCCAAGTGTCCCCAATTTGAGCTAGATGCGACAGTAGCAAGATTCGTATAAGCCCATGGTGAAAGAGGCTAGACAGAGGGTTTAAAATCTATTTCTTATAACGCTTTGAAATCTTATGCAGGCTCATCAACAAATAAAATCGCATGTTTAGCTTAAACCCTAGGAACAACATCAACAGTTGGATATGATACAAAAACACTAAACCATACCTACCCTCACACGTTATAAACTGTTTCAGAATTAGAAGGAGGTCGTGCCATCGAGGTTTCAATAGGGTAATAGGAGTCCCTTTAGGGAAGCATGTTTATTTCCTAGAGATCATGAACAGGCTCCAAGGCATGCCTTCTAGCTTGGCGTTTTTGAACCATATTTCTCCTTCCTGTGATAGTCATGTTTCTCAATCTATAGAGTCCTATGTGACCTCCAATTTAAGATCCCCAAATTTGGCTCTAAATCCATCAAATGTTTGAGAAAAAAACCTATGCGATTGCCAGGTTATAACCTTCGAATTTTCGGATGAAAATATCCCAACCATGCACCTGTAAATTGTTTAAGGCAATGTCATGGGCAAGAAGGGCCTGAGAGCCATTAGGTTCAATTAAAACCATGAGGTCCATGGTTGCTATCAAACAGACCCAGTAAATACCATGAGAGGGAGTCTTTGTCTTCTAATAAACCAATAACAAGGAGAGGTCTATGAAAATCGAAACAGATCGATACCTACGAACTTGGGAGGTTGTCATGTTTGATAATTTAATTTTGGTGTGATAGAAAACCGAAGGATGCGCAGCCACAAGAACCATTATTCATAATGAAGATTAAACCCCAACCATTATCAATTGACTATTCGAATAATGAATGAAATCCTTAAATGTTCAGGACAATAGGATGATGTGCATTTGTTAGTATATCAATCATGTACCAGGTTGATATGAAAGCGATATGACTGGTAAGAGTAAGGAACACATTTCAAATGTTAATCCAAGGTTGTGCGCGATTAGACATATCAAGAATTAAAACCATACAATCAACCATAGATATGATCAAATCATATTTCCCATAGTGCATAAAAATGTGGCAGTGGATTAATCAATAAGCTTATAAAACTTATAAACGTATAGGTCCCCTTAAGGTGTAATGTCTTTGGTAAAAGAAAAGAAGAAATCACAAACTGCAGAATGATTAACCAAGCCAAGTTTTTGTTTCAATTTCATGTTTGCAGTCATGAAATTTAAACAAAGCAAATGAAAATAAAAACAAAAAAAACTCATATAATAAGCTAGCCCAATAAATCTCCTTGGGGCCAAAAGACAGAAACGTTTATAAATGTAAGGGGGAGGTAGCTACAAAAATATTTAATCTCTTTGTGATGACTTTTAATTATGATAAAATTTGACATGATTGGTGGTTGCCAACATGGCTCCAGGAACTTTAGCTACCAAAATGGATTCTTCACTCGCTTATGTACAAATGTACATTCACTTGTCTTCAAAATTTTCAAAAAATTGTGGGTATGATTCCCACATGGCTTCAACATGCTCCCATGTAGAGTTTTCAGGATCGTAATAGGTCCATTGAACCTTTACCAATATGATGGATTTGTTTGTAATAACTTTGACTTGTCTGTCCAGGATGTGCATTGGTTCCACCCCAAAATTCCCTTTGTGTTCCACCTGGATCACATTCCAATCAATCACGTGATTAGGATCAGGTACATATTTTTTTAATAAAGACACATGGAACACATTATGAATTATCATATATGCAGGTAATTATAGCATGTATGCAACTGGCCCTATCTCTTCTAAGAACTCAAAAGGCCCACAATATCTCATTGCCAACTTTGGGCAACTTCCCAATTTCAACGAGCTTCTCTTGGATTTAACTTTTAAAAACACATGCTCTCCTAGTTTGGATTATCTATATGTTATATTTTTGTTAGCATGACTCTTCTATCAATCTCGTGCAACTTTCAAATTATGACTGATCTTTACTATACGTTCTTCCATTCCGTTTAACAATTCTGACCCAATCACGACTTTGTTGGTGGTTTATTCCAACTTACTTGTGTGTTGCATTTTTTTTTCGATATAATGCTTCAAATGGGCTCATCTTCAATGATTATTGATACCCATTATCCTAAGAAAACTCAACTAAATGGATATTTTCCTCCCCCTAGAAGGCTTGTCCATTACATACATTCTCAACATGTCTTCAATTGTCCGATTAATCCTTTCTGTCTACCCATATGACTTTGGGTGATATGTTGTGTTGAAATTCAGAATGGTCCCAAACCCCTTTAGAAAAACCCTTCCAAAAATTGTAAGTGAACTTGGGATCTTTGTCTGACACTATTTCCTTAGACACTCTATGCAACTTAACAATTTCTTTCATATAAATTTCTGCAATATTGGTTGCCTTATGAGTTACTTTTACTGGAATGAAATGCACATACTTTGTAACCTTGTCCACCACTACCATCATGGAATCATGTTTCCTTTTATTTCTAGGAAATTTGGTAATGAAATCAATAATAACAACTTCACATTTCCATTCAGGAATGGGAAATGACCGCAACAATCCCACTGGATGTTTGTGCTCAACCTTTACCTTCTAAAACATCATGTATCTGGCCAAATAATCAATGACATATTCCTTCATATCAGGCCAAATATATTGTCCTCTTACAACTGTAATAGTTTTATGATATGCCCAACGTGTTGATATTATGGTAGCTGCGGGAGGTATTAACCTCTGTATGTAAGATTTGACTAGAATAGAATATTCCAAAAGTAAGAGAAACCCTAAACAGATGTGTGAAAACCCTAGAAGACATGTCGTCTCAGCATAATATATAATATTAAGATATTATCCTTCAGGAATACAAGTCATCCCAGACTGGTGACTAGAACCACTATAAATAGAGGATGTCTTGGATAATTTGTTCACTCACTTACTCTCACTCAGGAAATGAGAAACAATGTGCAAGTTTGGAGGAGGAGTAGCAACAACTACAGTTGTATGATTTTCTCTTTTTTAGTCTTTCCGATACTTTATTTTGTGTGATACCCTTGGAGAAGGTGTGCTCTCTTGGTCAAATGTTGGTTTTGGTGTGGCTTCTGAGAATCATTCTTTCTGTCAAAGGTTAAGGTGCTCGGGGGTGTATTTTGTGCCTATGGTTGGGTGACAATGGTGTAACATTTTCTATGGTTAAAATATCACATCTACATTATTCTAATAGGTTATGGGCCAACAATACCTTCAGAATAGTTTAACCACTAGAATGTAGATCGCGAGTTCCTTGTCAATCTTGTTGTAGCACCAGTTGCACCTGCAACTAGGGTTTCTGATTTTGTAGCTGCAACAAACCCTAAACCAAAATTTTTGGGCACTTTCAGTGAAGCATTGGAACTAATTTTTGGGTATTCTAGCGCTCCCTAACCTAACACACCCTCTAGTGCCCTCAACCAACAAAAACTTCAAGTTTGAGTTTTTGGGTCAAACTCAAAGGTTGACTTTTGGTCAAAATTGATTCTTGTGGTCAAAGTTGAAATTTCAGGGTTTCTAGCTTGTTCAAATAATTTAACCTTTTGATTCAGTTTCTAACTTCTTCTTGTCAAGATGGTGTCTAGTTTCATATTAGAAGACAAGCTGAAAGATACTACAAATTTCAAAGGTATGTACTTGTATATTCTTTTCAAGTTATATAATCGAAAAAAACATGAGTGTGTTTGCAGGGGATGTAAAAGAGACCTTTTCCAAGTAGTGACTTCAGTACATTCAAAGGAATAAGCACACCCTCCCTATAAGTGAAGACTCCAAGTTTGATTATTTAAAATTAATATGTCTCTAGTTGTTATGGAATTATCATGATCTTATGATGCATCTTGATCTATTGAAGTTATGATCATTATACTAACCCCTTAATACAAGAGATACACTTGCTAATATCCTCTCTATGAGATATTCTTTTTCTTATGTAAATGGTTATTGTTTATGAAATGAAGTTGATCTCTTTTAGGAGATGTTCTTGGTTACTGTCCTAGACTCCAAGCAGGATATCTTCCATGGAGGATACCATGGAGATTGTTTTTTTTGTTCTTGTTTCTTGTTCTAGACAGGTCATACGAGATAAATATGAGAGGCAGTTAGAATTAGAGGGAGTCAATGATCAAGAAGAATCCAACATAGTTTCGTTAAACTTTGCAGAATGCAAAGGGGTATGTAGCAAACTGAAGCGTGGTCCGAGGATTCTCTCAGATAGAGGGAGTTGATTTCATAGTTTGAGATTAAGGATATTGACAGGATTGGAAGCATGGTTGGCACTAGATGAGATCTTCAGTGAGGATACTGAAGAGGTTTGACATGATGGACAAAAATTCCATGGCCACACCTATGACGACACATCTGAGGAAGTTGTGTGATGGGATATGCATTTTCTTTGTAGAGAGCACCTTGTGCTAGTATATAGTTGAGCCATGACCGTATTATTAGGTTACAACACAGTGTACAGGTACCTATGTTGTGGTACAGATAGATATGATTTATCTCAAATGATGAAGTATGGCTTCTAAGTTATACAGTTTTTATATTGGGAGTGCGGAAGACAGATCTAGTACCTGGGGTGCTACTTCATCTTGGGATAGAGCAAGATTTCCAAACAAGCAGGGAATCATATATGTGTATCACTCAGTCATATATCATAGCAAGTGACACAAGATATGAAGTAGGGTGTATTTTCAAAGGATCTTGCAGGACTTCATCAGATAAATGGTGTAGGAAGGAGAAGTGAGGCTCCACCACTTATTCACAGATGAAAAAATAGCTGAAATTTGCGCTAAGCTTTTGTCTGGGACAAGTTAGGTAGGAATGCAAATGTTTCCATGGGGGATTATTGATGATTACAAAATCATGCCAATATTCCAATATTGATCAGACAAACTTGATCATGTGGGAATAGGCCCAGATGAAATCTTTGACAGACTGAAGATTCGATTTGTTGCTAGATATCCTATGTGTGAATTACATCGAGCCATGAAACTCTCACAAGTAGGTGAGTATCTCGGATAAGCATCGAGACAAATCAATATCCATAGGAACTAGAATTCATACAAAGGGATATAGGGAACATCTACATCTAGAGTAGATGTGCCTTGATGTAGTCTTCGACGGACTGGAGACTTGAGGTGCTTGAGGTATAATTCCATGTGTTTGATAACATTGAGATGAATGCATTCATAGAGTGATCCTATGCGAGGATCACCATGAGGTGCTTGTGGCTCCGATGTGGTCATAATTATTTTCATGGGACAAGAACGACCTGAGGTGCTAGACACATGTGTCTGATAGCATCGAGCCAAATGCATTCACAGAGTGATCCTATGAGAGGATCAACTATGAGGTGAATGTGGCATCGATGAGGTCATGATTCTTGTCATGGGACAAGAATGACCCGAGATGCTAGACACATGGTGGTGGAGATGGATCATCAATATAGATAAATGAGGCTCATGGATATTGTGATATTGTCTATGATATAAGAATAACAATAACAAGTACGACGATATGTTTTGATTCCATATTGCTACCACATGATGTTGATAGTGATGATGATACTCGTGACTTGATCTATGATGATGCTACCTATAGAATGGTCTACAAGACTATGTGAGTCTTTCCCATGCCATGTGAATATGGATGGATGTGTTTGATACCATCAATATCTCCCTAGCTAATAAGGAGTGTTGATATTGTGGTAGCTACGGGAGGTATTAACCTCCATATGTAACCTTTGACTAGAATAAAATATTCGGAAAGCAAGAGAAACCCTAAACAGATGTGTGAAAACCCTAGAAGACATGTCAACTCAGCAAAATATATAATATTAAGATATTATTCTCCATGAAGACCAGTTGGCCCAGACTGGTGACTGGAAACACTATAAATAGAGGATGTCTTGGCTCATCTGTTCACTCACTTACTCTCACTTAGGAAACCGGAAACAATGCACAAGCTTGGAGGAGGAGCAGTAACAACTGTAGTTGTATGGTTTTCTCTTGTTCAGTCTTTCCGATACTTTCTCTTGTGCGCTACCCTTGGAGAAGGTGTGCTCTCTTGGTCATCTATTGGTTATGGTGTGGCTTCTCAGAATCATTCTTTTTGTCAAAGTTTAAGTTTCTTTGGGGTTTATTGTGTTCCTATGGTTGGGTGACAATGGTGTAGCATTGTCTATGGTTAAACAAGAACATTTACATTATTCTAACACAACGTATGACAAATTATGCATCTCCTTCAAAAACAAATTTCTCAATTCCTAAGAATTGGGAACATAAACTCTATTCTAAAATAAGAGGATTCCATCCTATTCTAGCTTGTAATCCTTGTATTTTTTTTGTATATCATTTAGTTGTAAGATTTCTTTGACTTGAACATAATGTTGGTTTGTTGTTAGAAGCTCTAGAATTATTTCTTTTAAATATTCCATGTACATACTAATGGTTGTAGAATGCATTTTATGCACTCTTCTGTTGAGTGCATTAGCTACCTTGTTCTCTTTTCCCTTTATATGCTTGATGTCAAAGTAATATTCTCTATGAAATTCCATCCATCTAGTTTGTCTGGACTTTATTGTTGGTTATTCAAAAAAATATTTTAGACCACTATGGAAAGTACTTAACTCAAATTTTCTTCCCATAAAGTAATGCCTCCACATCCTTACGGCATGTAATATGGCTGTCAACTCTATGCCATGTGTAGCATAATTTATTTCATGCTCCTTCAATTTTCTAGACCCATAACAAATTACATGTCCATTTTTGCATAAGGACCCCATCGATCCTTTCCTTGCATGCCTCTATGCACACAATAAAATCCTCATCTAGATCTACAACTTTCAAAATAGGTGCATTGGTTACGAAATCCTTTAAGCACTGGAAATTGTCTTAACACTTAGCACTCCATGCAAACCTTACTCCTTTCTTTTGAAAATATTTTATTGGGTGTGCAATATTGGAGAATCATGCAATGAATATTCTATCGTAACCATCTAGACCCATAAACGGTCTAACCTATGAAATGTTTGTTGGCATTGGCCAACTTTTGATTTCTTTAATATTTTTTGTATCCACTGTTATGCCATCTTATGAAACAATGTGACCCAAATAACGGATCTTCTTTTGATAAAAAGTGTATTTACTCAGTCAAGTGGTTGTAGCTCAATTGGTTGGCGTGGGGAGTTTTCTCTTTCCCACCTAGGTTCGAGTCTCATATATGTGACATGCTACTCTTTGTGAGCCAAATATTATTGAAATACTTGACCCTCCTATGTTATCCAAATTTTGAGGGGGATTATTGTGGACGTAGCGAGCTTCACGTCATGAACCACAATGGAAAAAAGTGCATTTACTCAATTTGGCATACAATTGGTGCTCTCTCAACACTTCCATCCCCATCCTCAAATGTCACTCATGCTCCTATTTTTTCTTGGAATAGATAAGAATATCATCCAAGAATACAATTACAAACTTTTCCAGGAAATATCTAAACACCCCATTCATGAGAAACATAAATGTAGACTACACATTTGTCAATCGAAAAGGAACCACCATAAATTCATAATGCACATACCGTGTCCGAAAGGTTGTTTTGTTGGTATATTCTTCTTTGATTCTTACTTGATGATAGCCTGACCTTAAGTTAATCTTGGACAATATCTTTTCTCATTTCAACTGGTAAAAAAGATCATCAATCCTTGGCAAAGGATATTTTTTCTTGATTGTAACCTTGTTCATTTGCCTGAATTCAATACACAACCTCCATGTTCCATATTTTTTCTTGACAAGAAGTTCGGGGGCACCCTTGGGAATATGTACCCTTTCTTTAACAATTCTTCTCGCTGCATTTTCAACTCTTTTAGCTCTGGTGTGCTCATTCTATAGGGATTCTTGGATACTAGGGAAGCTCTAGGAATTATGTCAATAGAGAAATCTATATCCCTCTTTGGTGGTAATCCTTTCAACTCCTCAAACACATCTTCAAGCTCCTTTAAGACTAGATAATATTCAATACT